>PYAF01002998.1:24517-37053 GCA_007407185.1 Glycine tomentella | reverse complement strand
AACTTGATATGATGTGATGTATTACAATTTAATTTAGATTACAATAAAAGACAATGCACTCTAGTAATTACAATACCATATTGTTTCAAAAGAGGGATAGGCTACCTTCTCCATTGCTTCTATATATTGGTCTATATATGCAACAACTTTATCAGCAAATATTTTGGTCAAAATATGGGAGTCACCACTTACATCATCAAGAAGTGAGAGATATTTACCTCGGCATGAAATCCAGTTCTGAGAGGTTGAGAACACATCATAGAGTGAAGCATCACTGCACAAAAATTGAGTAAGGAAATATTTCATCGAGGTCAAGAAGAAAGCAAGTTATTAGAGCAAAGCACGGTATGAAATGGAGCGCAATAGGACTTGACTATTTGTGCTTAAAAATCTAGTATGACCTGTAACTTCAGAATTGGGAGGGAGCTTAGTTTCTCTTAAAGTTACTTACAACTCAGTACAATTGGAGTTGGTGGCATCAGACTTGGCATTACAGTTTTGCCACTAATAAGAATCTGATTTCTTCTCTTTTCAAGAGATTCGCACTCGGCAAAAAAGAAAGGGTCAGCTGAATATGTCTTGGTGAAAAACCGAAAAGTACTTTCCTACTAACTAGTACAATGACAACAATAATGAGGGGGTTGACCAGAAAGTCTTTATGCTAAAGAGAAAAATGAAGCACTCCAAAGAAAATAAAATTGACGTACCATAGATTCCAATGGAAAATAAATACACTAATTCATTTTGAGTTGGAGGATACTAGTTTCATTAGCTTATGAGCAATACACTAATTCATTTTGCATCAATATTTCAATTTCCCGTAAGAAGAAACTAAATTCTGGCCAAAACCCAAGCAATAAAGCATGATCTTTGTCTAGCTCAAGAGAAAAATACAGAACATCATGTGAACAGCAAAAAACTTAGTAATTTATTGAGTTTTTATAAGAGATAACTGCAAAATAATATATATATATATATATATATATATATATATATAATTGTGAAAGCTGAATAAAAGTTACTAATGAAAAGCACTTACTGTAATTAGAGTAATATCTCCAATTGCAAAAATGTTGTCCTTGTGCTTGACTCTTAATTTTTCATCTACCTTGATCCTTCCTTGACCATCCAAGTCATTCTTTAATAGTTTCCTTAAGCCATGCTGAAGCAAGTGGTTTCCCTATACATAAGAAATGACAATCTACCTTGTACGGTCATTCCCTTCCCTTCCAATTATAATTAAGTTTTTCTCTTACTAATATATATTAACTATATGAATTTAAGTAAGATTAACTATGTTAATTTTAGTCTTTAAATTTTGTAATTTTAGTTCCTAAATAAAAGTTTAACAAATTAAGATTTTTTTTATTTCTTTTTTGTTAAAAGGTTTGTATTCTCTGAACAAAAAGTTTGATTGATCAAGATTTCTAAACTTTTTAAAATTTAATTTTTAAACTCTGAAATCTTATTAAATAAATAAAATAATGAAATTTAAAATTTTATATAAAAATTTAAAATCAAATTTTTAAAAGTTTAAGGAATATTTCTAGAATATTTATAGAATGTGTTAGAATATTTCTATCTAATTGGATGCTCTGCACTAACACTGCTCTGCACTACACTGTTTCATAAGATATTTATGTTATTCATTCAAAATAAAACATATATATATATATATATATAAACAAAAAAAACACTATCTACAAACCAACTTTTACTTTAAAACATTATTTATTATTTAGATTAATACTTTCCTACTATTAGTGTTTATTTCGAAAATGGCCAAAGAAAAACGTGAGAAAAGTCAGCAGAATATATCAAACAAGGTAGGCATAAGCATGTATTAATGTTTATTCAGTTCTATAAACATTAATATCTATGGCATAAGTGGGTCAATTTGTGGTCATATGTAGGAGACTAACCCACAGCCACATTTGGATTCAACTATCAACTTAAAAGCATGTATCTCATAAGGAAAAGAACTGTGTCATTAGGAATAAGCGATGTGTTCCCGCTGCTGTATTTTGTCCAAGAACATTGGCAAGCCACAAATCATACCTGTTGTCTGCAAAGATACATCCCAATGATTCATCTGGAGAATTTACCAACCATGTTGAAGCATCCTGAAACCACACAACCAATGTTGTTTAAACGTAGTGTCAACGCAGAAACGGTGAGGGTGAATAAAAACGTAAAAACGTGAAACATAAACGAAACGAAAGAGTTTTACTATATACTAAAATAAGTCCCAAAAAAATACGAAAACTGCATAAAGAAAGAACAGGGGTGCAAAAAGCAACTTGTCTGGCCTTAATACATAAACACACAGCTTCTTCCTTTTCGTATTCACTCAGCGCCTCCTACAAGCACGCCAATAGGCACAAGGTATGGCTATTAGTACATTCAAGCACAGTAGAAATCTGCCCACAAATAATGAGAGCACCGACAAGACTCTCTCTCTCTCTCACACACACTTCTCTCAGAAGAGGCTCACTGTTCTAGTTTCTATAAGTCCCTAACACTACCAAATTGCCTTTTTATGAGTATTTCTGCAAAACATCTGATGAAGCAGGAGCATTTGCAAGCAGAAGAGGAGTCTCGTAAGCTTTGGATGAGAGCGCAGAACCTTCTACAAGATGACGCCTTTGTTTGCGGTGGCTAGAGGAGAAGGAGACTGCGCAGCGGTGGTGGAGGGAAGAACCGAAGAAGAGCAGCGGCGCACCAGGCCAGGGAGAACAGCACGGTTTTTTTTTTTTTTAAAAAAAACTGAGTCAACTCGGTAAACTCGTCGAGTCAACCGAGTTTACCGAGTTGACTCGCTGTTTCAACCGAGTCAACTCAATTTGCGTTTTAATACCCGTTTTAACACGTTTTGGGGGTAAAAACGTTAAAACGGACGTTCTAACTGAGTTGGAACGCCGTTTTAACAACACTGCACACAACACAAGTTAATTATTCACACTTCTTCCTTTACATTTTGTAAAATCTTACAGGAGAGAAACATGATTTCTTTTCTTATGTATCTGTCTTCGCATTAACACAACTTACACACTCCTTTTGCAGAAGTATTTGACTGCCACATATCTGTAAGAAAATGAAGTAAAATGACAACATGAAAAAAAAAATCAGTGGATAAACCACAAACATCATCACTTTCTAATAAATAAATAAAACTTATGCATATTAACGACCATGGAAACATGAGTTTCATACCATTCATTTTCACACACAATTCCGCAACTCAATATGAGATAAATCACAAGCATCTTCACTTTTAAATTAATAAACCAAATTTATGCATATTAACCATCATTAAAACATGAGTTTCATATCATTCGTTTCAACACAACATGACAGGTAAATAACAAGCACCGAGACATTTTTCCAATCGGGTGGCCATAACTGATGATGATCAAGGATCACAAATCCAAACGCATTGAGGTATGTCTAGCGTCGCCTTCCAGAATAGCATTTCAGTCTCCAGTGGGCCCGGGCTCAAGCCCGAGCCCTTCTTGGTGTGGCGTTTGAGGTATGTCTTCTCGAAGGACTTTGACTTGGACATGAGCTCGGTGAAGCCAATCTGCCAGACGGGCCTCTGGAAGGGCCTGGGCCTGTGGGGGCAAAAGCTGATCTGCTGCTGGAGCGTGGTGAATGTGGAGCCAGTCTTCGCGAGTGCGGTTGAGGTTGGCGATTGCAGTCTTCCTGGAAGAAGGTGGGAAGGAAGGGATGATTTTGTAGATTTCATACTTGGAAACTTCCTTCTCGATCTTAAATATGTAGCTTATAGGATCTTGAAACTCAGCCGCGCTCAACTGGTGCTCCGGCACTACCGGCATCGATTTCAGCCATGGTAAGACGTCACCATTTCCTTCAGAAACTACTCCCATTATAGATTTTTTGTGGCTCTCATTGAACACACAACTATTTTCAAATGAACTATTCAGATTCTACCTCAGGAGTGAGACCTCGAGTTCGCTTGCCGGAGATGGAGAGCACCTTTGGGGTTTAATTTGGAGATGTGTGTTAGCTAGGGCACGAAAATGAGTTTGTAACTCAAACAGTAGACATATATACTGTTAAAGCAAAACATCGTCGTTTTTGAAATTTTTTTCAAAATTTCCAAGACGGTCATAGCGCAACCGTCTTTGAATACACCAAAAAGAAGACGGTTAAATGAAAACTGTTGTCGTTTTGAATATACAAAGACGGGTTATCTAAGAACTATTTTTGAAATGTTCATTTAATTACAAAATTGTCACCGCCCAAAAACGACATCGGTTCCGCGACAACCGACTTAAAATTGCTGTCGTAAAATGCACCTTTTCTAGTAGTGCATGGAGTGATCTGCACGTGAAGGTTCACTCTGGCTTTGCGACTAGCAAGGAAAGACCAACAAGTAATGCCCGAAAAAGGTATGCCAAAGAGGTAATGGTAACTCATAATGAGAAGCCAAGCTAAAAAGCTCCCCTTATATACTTTGATGACTATGACTACAAGGGAATAGTCCAAGAACATGACGATTCTCTCCTAATATTAGTTGTGGTGGACAATAAAGAAGTTCATTGTCTTTTAATAAACAACGACAATTTGGAGGATGTCATGTATTACCAATTGTTCAAAAAACTGTAGATTCCAAGAGACAAAGATTTGGTTGGATTCTCAGGTCACACAATAACTCCCCTTGGCTATCTGAAGTTAAGGGTTACTTTAAGAAAAGATCCTTTGGCAAAAACTATCAAGGTTCGTTTCCTAGTTGTGAGCACAATGTCACCTTTCAATGCGTTAATCGATAGACCAACACTTAACCCTTTAGGAGTTGTTATCTCAACCCCACACCTTGCTATGAAGTTTGTGAGTGATGATTTGAAGGTGGTAATGGTGAGAAGTTATCATAGAAAAGCTAGACAATGCTACAAGAATTCGCTTAAGTTGATGACGTATAAAAAAGAGCCACGAGAGGTACCCCCACCTGAGAAGTTGGTCCCAATACCTGGGAAATAGTAGATACTGGTGGCAGAGTTGGACTATAGGGTGGAGGAATATGATAATCAATTTGACAAACTAATTCTAGAAGGAGAGCTCATCCAAGTGAAAAAAGGGTTGGAGGAAATAAAGGTTGTCAAAGTAGGATCTAAGTTGCTAGCGCCTATTCTTGAAAAATTGTCCATTTTTTGGCAGAAAATGCATACATTTTTGCGTGGATCCTTGTGGATATGCTTGGAATTGATCTGGAGCAATTAAGCCATAAGTTGATGGTGAATCAAGAGGTCAAACCTATTTACCAAAGAAGAATGAAGATGGGCACAGAAAAAAGAACAGAAGTCAAGAAATATGTTATTGACTTGCTAGCAGTTGGTTTCATTAGAGAAGTTAAGTACATTGCTTGGCTAGCTAATGTGGTTATCGTGAAGAAACAATTAGAGAAATGGATGATGTGTGTTGATTATATAGATTTAAACAAACATTGCCCAAAAGATTCATATCCTCTACCCAATATTGACCAGCTTGTAGATAACTCATCAGGCTTTAAGCTATTATCTTTAATAGATGCATACTTGGGGTACAATCAAATCCATATGCATCTTGGAGATGAGGAAAAAATGAATTTCATGATGGAAAAGGCAAACTATTGTTACAAAGTAATGTCTTTTTGCTTAAAAAATGTTAGGGTCACATGCCAAAGGATGATAAACTCAGATTTTGAGAAACAGATTGGCCAAAATTTAGAAGTTTATGTAGACAGCATGATCGTAAAGAGTAAGCAAATAGACGGACACCTAGCTAACTTGTTGGAGGTATTAATGCAGTTAAGGAAATACAATATGAGACTCAACCCTACCAAGTGTATTTTCAGGGTACAAGTAGGAAAGTTTTTGGGATACATGTTAACTGAAAAAGGAATTGAGGTAAACCCTTACAAGTGTAGGGCCATATTGGAGATGTTGAGTCCTAATACAGTGAAGGAGATCCAATAGTTGTCACGGTGGATAACAACCTTGATAAGATTTATAGCCAAATCTGCTCAACATGCGCTTCCATTTTTCAAGCTCATGAGAAGAGGCACCAAGTTCAAATAGGATGAAGAGTGTGAGGTAGCCTTTTAAAAGGTAAAAGAAAGTTTATCTCACCACCTGTGCTTGTAAAAACAAAAGTGGGTGAGACACTCTACCTTTATCTTGTTGTGGAAAACGAGGCAGGGAGTGTTTCTCTGGTTAAACAAATAGGGGAATATTAGAGGCCAATATACTCTGTAAGTAATCGCTCCAAGGGGCTGAGCTTTGGTACCCAAAAGTAGTTTTCACTCTTATGATAACAACAAAATGGTTAAGACAATACTTCCAGTCGCATCAAATAGTGGTACGAATAGACCAACACATTCGAAAAATCTTACATCAATCCAATCTGGCCAGAAGAATGGTCATGGGCAATTGAGTTTTCAAAATATGGTATACTTTTCAAACCCTGATAAGCCATCAAGGCACATGCTTTGGCTGACTTCATTTTGGAACTGACCTTTAAATGCTCGGAAGGTGATCAAGTATGGATGATATATGCTGATGGGTCTTCTCATGAGAAAAGAAGTGGTGCAGGATTTCTCTTGAAATCGTCGAATGGACTAATTGTCGTGCAAACACTAACTTTTTCCTTCCCAAAAACCAATAACCAAGCAGAGTATGAAGCTTGCATTGCAGGAATGAGGCTAGCCAAGGAGTTAGGAGCAAAAAAGATAAAGGTAATAAGTGACTTTGAATTGGTGGTCTTCCAAATCAATGGGGAGTGGCAAGCCAAAGATGAACTCCTACTAAATATTTATCAAAAGCCAAGGTGTTTGAAGCTAAGTTTAAATTAGTTGAGTTCTCACATATACTCCGAGGAAAGAATATAAGGGCCAATATACTATCACAACTGGCGAACACCTAAAGTTCAGGGAATAACATAATGGTAATAAAACAAACTCTTTATGAACCAAATCATATCTTGATAGTTGTAAGCCAACAAAGTTGGATGATGAAAATCATGTCTTATCTTGTAGATGGGAAACTATCCTCTGATGAAAAAAAAAAGCCAGGAAGTTACAAAGAGTGGCAACAAACTATTGCATTCATAACATTCAGCTTTATAGAAGGAGGTATTCTTAACCTCTATTGAAGTGCTCGTTACCTTTCAAACAAACTTATATATGTTGGCGAAAATTCACGAAGGAAGTTGTTGTCATCACTTAGGTGGAAATTCTCTGGCCAATAAAGCTTTAAGAGCAGGATACTATTGGCCAACGATTGAAACAAATGCAATGAACTATGTCAAAAATGTGACAGATGCCAACGATGTTGAAACTTGCCCAGTGTTACAGCCGAGAAGCTACAAGTATTGAATTCTCCTTGGCCTTTTCCTTGGTGGGGAGTTGATATTCTAGGCCATTTTCATCAAGTAGCAGGATATGTTAAATACCTCATTGCAGTCATTGATTACTTTAGTAAATGGATCAAAGTAGAACCATTGGCTAAGATCACAAAGAAGAATGCTGAGAATTTCATCTACTGGCAAGTTATTTGCCAATTTAGGATTCTAGAAATGATAGCTACTGATAACAGAACTCAATTCTCAAGAAAAAATTTTAATGAGCTGCTAGAGGATTTGAAGATAAAGCACAAGTTTTCTTCTGTTAAACTTCTACAAACAAATGGATTGGCAGAAGCCTCAAATAAAGTAATTTTGAGAGGATTAAGAAAAAGGTCGGATTCCGCTAAAAGATGATGGGTTGAGCAACTTCCACACGTTCTATAGGCATGTAGAACAACTTCACATTCTACAACTGGAGAATCTCCATTCAGATTAACATATGGTATAGAAGCTATGATTCCTGTTGAGATAGGAGAACCTTCATGGAGAGTGCTTAACTATGATCAAGAAAACATTGAAGATAACATTAGGTCTGAATTAGACTTAGCTGAGGAGAGAAAAGAAGTAGCATTCATAAGAGAAGCCTCATTGAAAAAAAGGATAGAGGCCCAATACAATAGGCGTGTAAGTTTGAGAGGCTTCTCAGAATGAGACTTGGTTCTAAGAAGGTTCGCTATTGGTGGAAAAAATGCTAGGGATGGAAAGTTGGCTAAAAATTTGGAAGGTCCCTATTGCATAGTTGCCAAAACAGGAGGAAGCGCATATTCACTAGAAACTCTTTCCAGGAAACCAATCCTGCAAACGTCAAATATGATGAATTTGCAGGGATATTATAGTTAAGTAAAGATACCTTTTCAAGGTTGATGTTTGTTTTGTAGTATCTTTGTCAAGGATAGGCTTTGTGAAGGCCATTCGTGTATGTCCATTATAATACTACCATCAATAAACAAACATTTAGCACTAGAAGCTAGTTTAGAGAGTGGTGTCAAGGCTCGTGGTTGCCACCTTAGTTGGTAGCTTCGAAAAGTTGACCACCATAGTTGGCTGGTAAAATGACAAGACTCGTAGTTACCACCTTAATTGGTAGCTTTGGGAGGCCAACCACTGTAGTTGGTTGGTAAAACAATGAGACTCACAGTTACCACCTTGGTATCTTCAAAAGGCCAACCACCATAACAGGTTGGTAAATCGACGAGACTCGTGGTTACCACCTTAGTTGGTAGCTTCGAAAGGCTGACCACACTACTAGAAAACCGGTTTTTAAAGACGGTTAAAATAAGCAATTTAAGACGGTTGCCGAACCCTCCTAGAATCGCGTGACTTAGAATGTTGGACTTACGAAGACGGTTGTCAGACCGTCTTAGAAGGTGCTTTAAAAAAAAAAGAAAAAATTTAATACAAATTTTAAGACGGTTGCTTTCTGTAACCGTCTTAGAATACGTACAAACTAAGACGGTTATTCGACGGAACCGTCTTAGTATGTACCCATTATGAGACGCTCCCAACAAAGAACCGTCTCAGAATCTGTTAGTTTCTAAGACGGTTTTTGCTCCAACCGTTTTAGTATGTATCGACATTCTAAGACGGTTTTACGTTGTAACCGTCTTGGAATCTGTTGTAAACTTTTTTAAAAAAAATTTCTTTCTAAGACGGTCTTTGCCTAAGACCGTCTTCGTAGCTGTACATTCTAAGACGGTTAGGGAAGCAACCGTCTTCGTTTGTTTTTTTTTTTTTTTTTTGGTTCCGACTGTTCACATTTTCTATTTTGTTGGATTTTTTCAAACTAAGACAGAATACAATTGAACCCAATAACCGCCATTTTACATAATTAAATGAATTAGTATGTATAAACTAAAAACATATGGAGGATCCAATGACAGTGTTTCAATTACATAGAAAAAGTACTAGGTTCCAAATTAAAGACAAATAAATTATTGCTATTTTCAGATTTATCCCACCAATCCATTAACAATCAGCAGAAACATGATGACAAGTGTGGGGCATGGCTTGTGATGGAAAAAGCAATTAAGTGTAACTTATGCCCTAAATTTTACCTCAACATGGTTTGACTGAAATCCCAGAGAGGCTAAACTCGGCCTTGTCGTTGTTGAAATCCTTAAGCTTAAAGAAACGCGTCCTTTTCATTCTCTGCTCTTCCTGAGTACAAGTGAGGCAAGTCATCCTCCATGAATTTATCCAGCACTTCCGACCGAGCAATGCTGTTAGTAGCTCCACCCCATCTCCACTGCCACAAATTAGCGTCACACTTCGTATATGTATATTGTCAACTTGCGTTTTATGAATCGCAAGTTGCATCACTTTTGTCTGTGTTTCCTGGGAAAAACAAAAATAATAATATATTTAGTATGATTCACATGGTTAGAGGCTAGGCCAACTATTTAATGAAATTAAAGCGTGGATGGAATTTTCCCATCAAATAATTAATTGCAATTTCGCAAACAATGTCCTCTTTCATCACTTTACTATGATATGGTTGTATTCAACCAGGAAAGAAAGGAGAGAAAGCTTTGATTTTATTTTATGTAATTGGGTCTAAAAAAATATCCTATTTAAGGGATTATCAAAGTTAGTTAAATGAACTTCAATGAGCCCCTTTTACTTCTAAAAACTGAATTTATTTATCTCCAATAACAAGTTCAATTTCTGTTAATTAACTCAAATACTTTTTACACAAATCATTTCATTATTTTCTTCAAAACTCTTTAAATTGAAATTCCCAATGTTGTTTTGTTTCCCTACCCGAATTTTACTAACATCCAATAGGTAGAGACTGCATTATTGGTTAGTAGAGAACAATACCATCAGATAAAATGCCATCAGATACAAACATTCAATAGCTAGAGACTGCATTGGTTAGTAGAGAACAGAAAACATATTAAGGTAAAACAAATAAATTCTGTAAACTTGCCAAAAACTCAAAATCTGCTATGCTTTTCGGATCAGTGTATTGGACATAGTATAGGAGATATATGTGCATTGCAGTGAAAATTGCAATAATGATAAAAGAAGATAGCACCATACTTGTGGCTTCCACCAGTCAGAAGACCACTTGGCTGAAAAATATCTCCTTCAAGAGTGACACTTGTGGTGTGAATCTCCATATTAAATGCCAACTATCAAACATCCAACAAAAATGGAAGGACAGCAGTGAGCAAGATGTTCATGTGCTACAATAGACAAGTATGATTTTAAGAACCAAAAAATAGATGAAGTATCACATAGTGAAAACAAATAGGATTCCACTAGTTAACATTACGTAAATGGACAGTAAGAAAATTATAGTATGTTATAAAATCATTAAGAGCTGAGCATACAGTAGCCAAATACTTATAGAAAAGACCATCAAGCTCCTAAGTTATGCATTAGTAGTGAAGAAATGCATAAGAAAATCACAATGCAGATCTAAAATACAAAATGTGGATGACATAATATGAGTTGTGGATTTATCCCACTTAATAAAATTAATGTTTCATCTAAATCAACAAAAATAGGGGCATCAGTCATTACCTCCTTTGCAGCATGAATGGGTTTGCAGACAAAGGTCGAACCAAATACATATTCCATTGCAGTCTGGGAACAAATTATAAAATTTAGTTAGAATAGAGTGTAATCTAACGTAAAATGAAACCTAAAATCTGAGAACCAAAATTTGCATACAGCTGGTCAACACAGACAGACAGCAAGATAAAATGCAACACAAAAATGGAGAAGAATATTAGAAGTTTCAATTGGTATGGAAAATGCTTTCAGTACCTACGCATAAGATACCATTGCATTATTATACAAATTGAAATTCAAAAAGGCACACTTGCAATTCTTCTTCATAACCAACCAAAGAAAGAGCTATTTCAGCATTCCCCTTGCCCACCTGAAATGAAAGTAACAAAAATCTTAGCTGCTAGTGATAGCAAAAAATAAGTAGATATGTATATTTTAAAAAAAAGTTGCAGAGACCAACCATACTAACAGCAGCTTGTTGAACTCTGGAGGAAACATTATAGGATTGTATCTTGTTCAGAGGTATAATTGTCACTCTTATTCTAAGATTGCCATTCTGTAGTAGTTTTTTTCCAGTATTTTGTGTGTCAACATTATACAACTTTCCAGCAGCTGTAACCTGAAAATGGCAATATTGTGGGGCTTAACATAGGAACTTTCATTTATAAATTCAGGTACAAGTTATCATGCTGTCCAACCTCTAGGGCAGTCATTGTGGACCTATCCTTTAATTTGATGAGTTTTGCAACACCAGCTTTCACCTTCGACCTATCAAAATTCTTAGAAGGATCACGGTATGTATTCAACATTTGCCAGGTTTGCTGAAAGATTGCGTATTTCATCCTTCAACTTTTGCACACAGTCCATCTCAGTCATACGCTCCTAGAAGTTATTTTGCAGGAGAATTTATTTAAAAAGACTTATAAACCTATTTACATTGGAAAGAAACTAGCAGAAGAGAAACCAATCAAACCTTTTGTAAATCTTCCATCTCACCCTCTTTATAAGAAAGAGACTCCATCTCCATTCTAACATTGTCAACATCTTTTTCTCTGGTGTTGAGCTCATTTTTGACAGCGTTAGCTTCTTCACGTTTTGACTTTAATTGATTTGTTTTCTCCTTCAGTTCCTTTTCACAATGGCTAATTTTGGCATTCAGCTGTTTCAATTCTGTTTCAGTACTCCGAACTGCTACCTTTGCATCCCTTAGTTGATCCTGTAAGCATTTTTCCTCATTACCACTGCCGTTGCCAGCTAAGACACCCAGTCAAAATTTTTAGCAACAGCATAAAATAAACACCTTAATCTAACAGAAATCCCATTGATAGGCATGACAAAGGCAGACAACTTAAGCCTTTACCTGGTATTCTTTTTCATGCTCCTCTAGACTCTTTGTGAGCTCATCAACTTTATTTTTCAGATCTGCATCCCCCTTTTCATCCTTTTTAACAGCAGAGGCCTTCTCTTCTACAGAATGCTTCAACTCTTCAATATTTTTAACAAGCTACAACCACAAAGGTTCAAAACCCAAATATCAGCTTCAAAAACTAGAAATATTGCAAATTATTAGCAGCATAAGGATTTGGTACATAATCTTAAAATTGAGCAAACAACAA
>PYAF01002997.1:109276-119462 GCA_007407185.1 Glycine tomentella | reverse complement strand
TTTAGTTCTCATGCATCTAGTAGAAAATAAAATAAAATTAAAATCTCAACATTGTAAGAATAACTAAAATGCCTTAGTGGTTAAGTCAGGCATAACTAAACTTAAGGTCCAAGTCTCAAAACCCAGCTAAAAGCACTTTATTACTATTATTTTTTTTTATAAGGCCTACGTCAATAATTGCTTTTATTATCACTCCAAGCTGCTATACATGTCACTAGTAATCCAGTCATGCAGCCCTCTATATTTTGGGTTCCCTCAAGCAATTGGATTGCCCTCAAATTAGCCATTACATGTTGCAAAGCTTCTTGGGTCTTTTTAGCTCTAGCTCTTGTCATGGGTCCTCCTATGCCTTGTATTGGATCTTGGTCTTGGGGTTGGTCTTTGATGCTGGGTTGACCTTTGATGTCCTCATCAGACCCTGAGCTTACTGAGATGTATATCTCACCCCGTGTGGGGCGTGTGTGCACACATGTATTTCCTTTGTATTTTACATGCTGTGTATACCCTCGTGTGAGGAAGGATCTGTGAGATCAGAAGCACTCGGATGCTTATTCTTTTGTATAGGCACTTCGAGTGTCAGATGATGCATATGTGTACATAACCAGTTTATGTTATGTATTGATGTTTCCTCCTGTTTATCTGTTGAGATAATTTGTGGTTATCTGCCTATGGTTATGTTATGTGATTCTGGATCAGCAGGGGCTTGAGTTGTGTTGCTTGTGTTGTGTGTCGAGATGCTTAATATTCCATACATAATGTAATCAAGAAATATGGTTTCCGATTTTTTTTATGCTTCCGCAAATGTTTTAAGTAAAGTGATTAAGCACTAATCTGATGATAATCATAATGTTAATACACCGAGTGCACACGGGGTGTTACAGGATTCAAGGTTTCCTTCAATGACAATTGTTGTATGATTTGCGATGGTCAAACCGGTGAGGTTATACGTGTAAGCAAAAGAAAAGGTAATATCTACTTACTCTCTATAGAACATGTATTCTTTAACAACACTAATTGCCTAGTTAGTAAAGTTGATGAATCATGGCTATGGCATAGGAGAGCTAGTCACATTAACATGCATCACATGAACAAGTTTATTAGAAAAGATTTAGTTATTGGCTTACCTAAATTAAAGTTTGAAAAGGACAAACTACGTGATGCTTGTCAAAATGGGAAAACAAACCAAGATTTCTTTTCAAAATAAAAATATTGTTTCTACCTCAAGATCCCTTGAATTGCTTCATATGGATTTGTTTGGTCCTTCTAGAACTATGAGCTTAGGAGGTAATTTCTATGGGCTTGTAATAGTTTATGATTATTCTAGATTCGCATGGACTTTGTTTTTAAGATTCAAGAGTGATGCTTTCATTTCCTTTAGAAAATTAGCCAAGCTTGTCCAAAATGAAAAAGGAAGAAAATTATCTCAGTAAGAAGTGATCATGATAGTGAATTCCAAAATGAGCATTTTGAAAAATTTTGTGAGAAAAATGGAATCAACCACAATTTTTTAGCTCGAAGAACACCTCAGCAAAATGGTGTTACGGAGAGGAAAAACAGAACTCTTGAAGAAGGTACTAGAACTCTTCTTAATGAGACAAATTTGCCTAAACATTTTTGGGTTGATGTTGTAAGTACAATTTGTTACACTTTAAATAGACTACTCATAAGGCCTACTTGGAAGAAAACTCCTTATAAACTGTACAAAGGTAGAAAACCAAACATATCTCACTTAAGAGCATTTGGCTGCAAGTGTTTTGTATTAAACAGTGGCAAAGAATATTTTGACAAATTTGATACTAAAGCTAATGAAGCCATCTTCCTTGGATATTCATTATAAAGCAAAGCATATAGAGTCTTCAATAAAAAAAACTTTATGCATGGAAGAATCAGTACATGTTATTTGTAATGAATCTAGCTCCTCTAAAGAGGAAAAGAAGTGTGAAAATGATGCAGGTCCTCTAGAAGAGTATATACAACTCAATGGATCAAATGACAAGGAAAAGGAAGAACCATTTGCAAAAATGAAACAATCAACACCTATCCGAAAGCCAAATGATTGGAGAACTACAAGAGATCTCTCACTTGACAACATAATTGGTGAAGTCACTAAGGGAGTATCTACTAGATCTTCACTAAGAAATCTTTGTTGTAATATGGCTTTTGTTTCTCAAATTGAACCTAAGAGCATTGACCAAGCTTTACTTCATGAGCATTGGATGCTTACCATGCATGATGAACTTAATCAATTCAAGAGAAATGAAGTTTGGGAACTTGCATGATGAACTTACCATGCATGATCTTCTTCTCACAAGCCTATTGGCACCAAGTGGGTTTTTAGAAACAAACTTGATGAAAGTGACATCATAGTTAGCAACAAAGCTAGATTGGTTGCAAAAGGTTACAACCAAGAGGAAGGTATTGACTATGAGGAAACCTATGCTCTAGTACCAAGGTTAGAGGCCATTAGGTTATTACTTGCATATGCATGCTTAATGGATTTTAAACTATTTCAAATGGATGTAAAAAGTGCTTTTCTTAATGGATATATTGAGTAGGAAATCTATGTTGATCAACCTCCAGGCTTTGTTGATTTCAAATATCCAAATCATGTTTTTAAACTTAAGAAAGCTCTTTTTGAATTAAAGCAAACACCTAGATCTTGGTATGAAAGATTGAGCAACTTCTTAGTTAGCCAATCTTTCACAAGAGGACGACAAGTAGACAAAACCTTGTTCACCAAGAAGCATGGCAATGATATCTTGTTGGTTCAAGTATATGTTGATGATATAATATTTGGTTCAACTAATCATTCTTTGTGCAAAGAATTTTTTATCTCTATGCAGAATGAGTTTGAAATGTCTATGATGGGAGAATTGACATTCTTCCTTGGTCTTCAAGTCAAGCAAATGAAAAAATGGGACATTTCTCAGCCAATCAAAATATTGTAATGAATTGATCAAGAAATTTGACATGGAGAAAAGCAAAGATGTTGTTACTCCTAGGGCAACTTCAACCTATCTTGATTCAGATGAAAAGGGAAAACAAGAAGGTTGATAAGTCAAAATATAGAGGAATGATAGGATCACTATTGTACTTGACAACAAGTAGACCAGATATAATGTTGAGTGTGTGCTTATGTGATAGATATCAAGCTAATCTTAAGGAGTCACACCTCGCTGCTGTCAAGAGAATCATCAAATCCCTCAAATCAACCATAAAAGTTGGTCTTTGGTATCCAAAAGGTGCATCACTAAACTTAATTGGCTATTCAGATTCTGATTTTGCATGATGCAAACTTGATAGGAAAAGCACCAGTGGAACATGCCACTTATAGGGAAGCTCATTAATTTCATGGCATTGCAAGAAGCAATAATGTGTTGCTCTCTCTACCGCTGAAGCTGAATACATAGCAGCTGGAAGTTGTTATGCACAAATTTTGTGGCTTAAGCAACAAATCCAAGATTTTGGTGTAGAATTGAAAGAAATTCCCCTGCTATGTGACAATACAGGTGCAATAAACCTATCAAAGAATCCAGTCATGCACTCAAGGACAGAACATATAGAGATCGGACATCACTTCCTCAGAGATCATATTCAAAAGGGTAATCTCAAAATTGAGTATATTGATACGAACAATCAATTGGCTAATATTTTTTTCTAAACCCTTATCTAGAGAAAAATTCTATGCTCTTAGGAACATGCTAGGAATTCTTGATGAATCTAATATATGATAGCATGCCTATGATTTGTTTAACTACATGATATGCAATCAAAATGGACCATGCATCACAAGTTATTGAAATTCGAAATCTGATGGAAATCACTATTCATATTGCATAATTCTCTTGCTTCTACCTATGTTGTTTGCTTCTCTTATTTCCAGCAATTATTTTTAATGTCTCTGTTATGTTTTTGCATCCTTTCAATCAATGAATAAATTTTGTTTCATATTAGTTATCTCTTCCTTGCTTATTCCTTTATAATTGTATATCCTTTTTACTTTGATAAGCCAAAAAGGAGGAGAAAAATGAGATCAAATGAACTGTGTTATTAATTGAAGAGGAAAGAAAAAGGATAAAAATTACTTAAGATAGGGGGAGAAGTTTCAAGAATTATAAATGTTTATGCAAAGTATACTTGACATTTGTTCTTGGCAAAGAGGCTAATGTTATTTCAGATATCAAATATAAAGCTCCTGGAAATCATCCCTTAAAAAGAATACTAAAGGTTCAACATGTTCAATTGAAGTTTGGCATGATCAAAGTAAAAAAGGGGGAGATTGTCAGATACATGGGAAGCTTGAAGAGAATCGAGATGCTGAGGATCTAAATCTTAGATAAGTTTTAACTTTTACATGCCATTCAATTGAAGACATATGTAATTCTTAGATGGATAAGAGTTCATCTTTTGATCCTTTGCATTGCATAAACATCATTCATTGACTTGCATTCATAGTTTTACAAAAGGCATATGATCTATGGAAAAGATTTAAAATATTCATGATTGCATTGAAAAAGCCAAAGCGTTCAAATCTTGTTTTGGAAAAACAATTTCGTATTGCTTTAATCGATTACCAGCTAATGGTAGTCTATTACTTAAGCTTTGAAGAACACATTAATCGATTACAACTATATGGTAATCAATTGCTCTTCATAAATCACAGATGAAGTCTTCCTGTGATAATCGATGACGATATGCTGGTAATCAATTACTTGGGTTGTTTTTGAAACATGTCTTCCCGTGATAATCGATTACAATATGTGGTAATCGATTACTTGGCTCATTTTGGAAAACAAGACTTTCTGTGTTAATCAATTACATGGTGATTTAATCAATTACTTTCTGAAACTCTTGTCTCACCAATTTTAAATCTTCATTGTGCATTGAAAGATTTCTTCTTGGGCAAGATATCAAAGAAGTGTTTGGAGAAGAAGTTTTGAAACTTGTTTTCAAACCTGATTGGTAAAATCATATTCATTCATATTCGTTAGACCATCAGGTTGTCTCTCTCCATTTACTTTGATTGTGAATAAGTTTCTAGTTTTTTGTATCTATTACAAAAGTGTCTTAAATCTTTTCTAGAGTAGAGTTTTCTAGAGGGAAGAGAAGAAAAAGGTTTCTCTTTGTCTTAGTCACTAGGATTCTAAAAGGGTTTTAGATTTCTGTTCTTAATCTAGAGTTGATTAAGGGTGATTGTTGTAAGCTTGTAAGAACTGAATTTTGTGAATAGTGGAACTCTAATCAAGTTTTGATTAGAATAAATTGGATGTAGCTTCTCTTGTTGAAAGGTGAACCAATATATGTTCTTATGTTGATTGTTTTCTTTAATTTATTCTTATCATCTTAATTAGTGATTCTTTTGGTGAAATCACATTACTCAACAAGTGAAGGTTTTAGTAATTGTATTCTTGAGCTGAGTGGTTTTATTGTTTGAAGCATTCTTGGTTTAATTGTGATAAAGATCCTATTACTCTGATTCTTAATGATTTTTAAGAAAGGCCAAGTTTAAACCAATTCACCGCCCTTCTTGGTTATTGTGTGTGTTCATATTATTTTCAAAACTCTCTGAAGTAATTGATTACCCTGCGTAATCGATTACTTAAGGTTTGAGGGATGTTTCAATCTCTGGAGTAATTGATTACCCATTCATATTAATCGATTACACCAAGCTTAGAGGCAAATTTCTCCCTAGAATAATCGATTACGAGGGTTCTGTAATCGATTACTTATGGCGTTTCTACAAATCTTCACAATTTTCAATGAATAATAACTGCCACCTTATCTCTAATTCAAATTCAAAATCTGGTTCAATGTATCCAGACACTTTTGGAATTCTAGATAGTTGTTATCAGGTTTCTAAAATTCAAATTTCAAACTTGAAAATTCTCTATAAATTCAATTTTTCAAAGCCAAAAAATCTCACACCTGAAAATCACTCTCTCCCTTAGCAAAACTGAGATAACCAAACCTCTGCCATTCCTTTCTTCTAAACATCACCATGTCTCACCTAACTACCTCCAAGAAAATCAAAACCAGCAAAAGGAAGGCTGGCCAAACCTCTAGAGCTGCTAAGAACAAGTTAGATACCTGGTTCTCTACTGAAGTTGAGAAGAATAACTACATGCAGTTCAATGCAAACAAGCTTGTGATGCCTTCTAAATATCTTGAGCTTAATTTGTTTATAGTTGAGGGATTCACATTCCCTGCAATGCTACAAGCTCAAGGGCTAACAAAGCTGCTGGGGATGAAAGGTACCTTTTACCCTGAATTGGTAAAAGTATTTTATACTTGTGTCAAGGCAAGCATGGATGAAGTTCTCCGCTCCAAAGTCAATGGAGTTGCCATGCAGATTGACGACACAATGTGGAATGTTGTGGCTGGCATCTCATGTGATGGTGTTAGAAAATTTGAAGAAAAATTTAGAGGGTATTTAAAGATGGATACATTCAGGGGTATGTTGCTTGTTATCTTATGCTTGTTGGTTTTATATAATAAACTAACCCTTGCAATTTTTGTACCGTGTGGTATGTACTTGTGATGATCGTGAACCTTTGTTCATGGGAGCAGATGAGCAGCAGTACGTGACCTTGGAGGGAGATCCTTTTGTTGGAACCGCCAAGTCGACGTGATAATGATGGAATTCATTTTGGGAGAGAGTTATGTTTTGTTATTAATTCTTTCTTAGTTGATTCCTTGATTCTCTTTAATCGGGCATGTAAACCCCAGGCTTATATATTTATTAAAAATTAAATTATGTTTTGATATGTAATGGGTTAAAATATACATACATATGTATTTTTGCATTGTTTGATAGGTGTATGATCGCGCAAAATTTACTCTCATTTTCATAATCAAATTAATGAAGTTTTCATTAAAAATTGAGATTACACATTTTTAGAGGAGTGATATCATAGCGACGAGGCAGATCGTTACAAAGGAGATGCTAAGGCTGACCTTGCTGAACAGCAGCAGACTCCCTTTGAATCATTGATGATGCAAAAGATGGATGCTATGTTAGTCCTGCATCATGAGCATAGAGTTGAAGTTAATTCCTCCTTAGAAGAAATTACATCTAGGCTAGAAAACATAGATGCTAGGATGACTCTTAGAGATTTTGATAATCTCTAGTTTGTTGGCTGTAATTTATTGCTTTTGCCTTTGTTGTTCGCTTCTCTTATTTCCAACAATTATTTTTAATATCTCTCTTATGTTTCTGCATCCTTTCAATCAATGAATAAATTTTGTTTCATGTTGGTTATCTCTTCCTTGCATATTCCATGATAATTGTATATCCTTTTTATTTTGATAAGCCAAAAGGGGGAGAAAAATGAGATCAAATGAACATAAATATGAATGAGGATGTTGTGTTATTAATTGAAGAGGAAAGAAAAATGATTAAAATGCTTAAAACATTGTTTGCTCCTTATAAAAATTACTTAAGATAGTTGGAGCAATCTCAAGAATTATAAATGTTTATGCAAAATATACTTGACATTTGTTCTTGGCAAAGAGGCTGATTTTATTTTAGATGTCAAGTATAAAGATCCTGGAAATCATCCCTTGAAAAGAACACTAAAGGTTCAACATGTTCAATTGAAGTTTGGCATGATAAAAGTCAAAAAGGGGGAGATGGTTAGATACAGGGGGAGCTTGAAGAGAATCAAAATTCTGAGGACCTAAATCTTGGATAATTTTTTAACTTTTACATGTCATTCAATTGAAGGCATATGTAATTCTTAGTTGGATAAGAGTTCATCCTTTGATCCTTTGCATTGCATAAACATCATTCATTGGCTTGTATTCATGGTTTTACAAAAGGCATATGTAATGATAATCTATTACTTAAGCTTTGAAGAACACATTAATTAGGTAAATGTCCTTGAGGAGACTATGAAGTCTGGAATTCAATTAATTGGGTTCTAGTCCTTGAGGAGACTATGATGAAGTCTAGGAGGTTTCTTAGCTATCAATTCCTTTATGTTGTGTTGGTCTCAAGGTTTATTGATTACTTTGGGATTGATGTGTCAAATGAGATTGTGGACAATACCTCCGACATCACAAACCTCATCTCTACAAAGCATCTCACCAAGCTAGGTTTGATGAAACTCCAAATGGATGGACAATGGCTGAAGCGCAAGCTCCTTAAGGAGGTGTTGATGAGGAACAAGAAGCTGGAAGATGTAACACCCTGACATTTCAATAACTGCAAATGTATGTTGTATGAGTTATTCATGTGCAATTATTGATGTGAGTGTTAGGTTATGTGAGATTTGATTGGTTTATATTTAAAGTATTTGTGTGAAATATTAATGAGAGACAATACAAAAATAGTTGAAGGGCAATGACCATATCACCCTTCCCTTGAAGCAGAAATTATAGAAATGCCCATAAGGTGAAAATTACACAAATACCCTTGGATATTTTGGAAATTACAATCATACCCCTAGGGTGAATGACAAATTACCATAGTACCCTTGAGGCTAGAATTACCAGGACACCCTTAGATATTTTGTGAAAACTTGATGAAATTACAGAATACCCTTGCATGAGAAATTACCAAAACACTTTGTGACAGAAAACCTCAAAATAGAATTTCTATGAAATTTATAAGGTAATAACTTTGAAACTTTATTCAAGAGAATTCAAGCAGCAGAAAAATATGGAAAAATGATAAATAGAATCTGTGGAATTTTCTCTTAATTATTGGAGGTATAGACTTATTTAATAAAATATTTAAGTAATTTTGATGGTCAGAAGTAGAATGGACCAATCAGAATTAAGATAAGAGCAGTTTTGTATGTAAGGCCTGTGTAGCACTCTGTATAGACTGTTTGTGAGTTATTTGTAATGTAACTGAAGTCAGTTTTTGAAAATCTCTAGAATTCTATTATTCAATATTATCTTTTAGGTAGAAGAGTTCAAATTGAACTTTACTTCTTTCTAGTAAATGCCATGTGTGAAGTTATCTTGAAATTGGATTCTTCTTCTTCATAAAAGGTGACACGTGTACACAAGGAAAACCACACAATTTTCTCCTCTTTAAAGGAAGGGAAGATAAAAATATTCCCCTTGGCTATAGTATTCACGTGAAGTAGAGGAAAAAGGGGAAAAAGGTGGTTTGTCATATTTAAAAATTGATTAAGTTATGATAAGTAGAAAATATCTTAAGATTCATGAATTAAAGTGATAAGGTGCCATCAGAAAGCTTAAGAAATGTCTATTCACTTGTAAGCCACCATGAATGAAGGGATAAGAAGCCATCATGTCTTGAAAGATAATTACACAAGGTGGCATGAAAGGAAGAAAAATCGTCTCCTCTTCCCTTGATAATCACGTGAAAAAGGGAGTAGGAAGGGAGGATATTTTATGACTTACATACATGATATAAGGACAAGTGGAAGACATTTGGAAGAAAGACATCATGACTTAGGAGATTTTTGTATAAAGTGGAAAGATATTTAGAAGAGTAATTATGAGTTTAGTTAAGATGTAATGAAATGAGAAGAAACTAAGTTATAATGGAACTAGATGAGAGTAACTAGCTAGAAAGGGCAATTATGTCTTTAAATATTTTATTATTTTCCAAACCCTATATAAAGGAGAGGAGAACCCTTAAGTGGAAGTCATTTTCAAGACTTCCTTTCTACACACCTCACGTGAATCTCTCTGCTTCCCATCTCTTTCATTTCACTTTCATCCTTTTCTTTTCAAACATAAATCAAGTAAGAAGAAGACCTTACTTCCTTTGAAGAATCATGTGTAGAAGCTAACACCTTTAGGAAGAGATAGACAAGCTTAGTAAGAGGTTATAAGGTATGTATAGGGAAGTTTTATGATAAAGATAGTTTAAGTGTTACTTGTGTTTGAATAAATGTTTGAAGTTCTATGAAGAAGAACTTGTAATTGAGTAATTGTGGGATTCAAGTTATAGTTATATGATTGAGTGTCTGAATGAAGTTTTATGTTTGTTGAGTGTTTTTATGAATCTCTGTACATGAATGATATGTTGAGTTTATGTACATGAGTAACAAGCTGAATTATGTACTTGATTTATGTTGAATTTCTGAGTAAAGTATGTGAGACAATGATTGAAGACTTGTTGATTCAAGTGAAGCCAGGCATCATTGAACAAGGATCAAGCTTCAAGTATTTTGTGCTTTCAACATGACTAAGTGATCGAAGGTCA
>PYAF01002997.1:92976-106638 GCA_007407185.1 Glycine tomentella | reverse complement strand
ATATGGACTGTATTATGGATTGTAATAATTGTACCGTGGTGAGGACAAATAGTTTATGCTACAAATCAATCATTTGAAGTAAGGAAGAAAAGAATTTTTCGAGAAAAATTTATAACTAAAATCATTCTAATACAAAGTGGACACATAATTTTAATTAAAATCAATCGAGCACGAGAGAGTCATGAGAGGCGTTACACATGTCCCTGAACTGATCAACCAACTTACAATCAGAGATCATCATGTAGGCGGCACTCACATGCTTTCTGCTCAAGGCATCAACAACAACACTTGCCTTGCCGGGATGGTATCTCAACTTAAAAATCATAGTCTTTGAGAAACTCCATCCACCGCCTTTGTCTCATATTAAGCTCTTTCTAATCAAAGAGATATTTGAAACTCTTGTGGTCACTGAACACCACCAGCTTAGCACCATATAGATAGTGCCTCCAAACCTTTAGAGCAAACACCACAACTGCAAGCTCTAATTATGTGTAGGATAAGACTCCTCATGAGGCTTCAGTTGCCTGGAAGCATAGGCAACAACCTTCTTATCCTGCATCAGCACACATCCAAGCCCCCGCTTGGAAGCATCACAGTACACCTTAAAGCTTCCCTCAGGGTCAGGAAGGGTCAACACTGGAGCTGTAGTCAACCGTTCCTTCAACTCCTGGAAACATTGCTCGCACTCATGGGTCCAAACAAACGGAACCCCCTTCCGAGTGAGCCGAGTCAAAGGTATCACCAACTATGAAAACCCCTGAATAAACCTCCGGTAATAGCTAGCCAATCCAAGGAAGCTCCGGATCTCAGATACGTCCTTGGGTCTCTCCCAAGACATCACTGCCTCTATCTTGCTGGGATCAACTGTCACCCTAGCTGTCGAGATCACATGGCCAAGGAATTTCTCCTCTGTTAGGCAAAACTCGCACTTTGCCAACTTGGCATACAACTGATCATTCCTCAATGTCTGAAGAACAATCCTCAGATGCTCAGCATGCTCCGCCTCCGTCCAGGAGTAGATCAGTATGTCATCAATAAACACCACCACAAACTGATCCAAGAAAGGTCTGAATACCCTATTCATATAGTCCATGAACATTGCTGGGGCATTCATCAGACCAAAGGGGATGACCTGATACTCAAAGTGACCATACCTAGATCGGAAGGCTGTCTTTGGTATGTCTGTAGGCTTGATCCAAATCTGATGATATCCAGATCTCAGGTCTATCTTAGAGAGCACTCTAAGATATCACACGATTCACAACCGTCACAATGAAAGGAACCTCAGTCCTTTCCAAAACCACTAAGTCCTCTAACTTAAGGTTTATCAGGCTCATCACATCATTTACCACATATAGACCCTCTGTGGTCTAGCTTGGCCTAGCCAAAGCACTAGAGTCTTCACAAGACTTGGTAAGAGCCAATACAAAGAGCTCTAAGCTCTATACAGACAATAGCTCAAGAATCCTCATTGTGGCTTGAACGGTTCTTCACACACAAGACACCACTCCAAAAGTCTCTCAAGCACATCAAAACCATATACCAAGGCTCTTGCATGTCACAACATAGCCAAGCAACTCAGCATACTAATATACATGCATCACATAGAGCCAAGAAATCAAAGTTCACCAAATTAACATTTGAAAGCTAATCTTTCATCCTCACAACATTCTAAACACATGTTTCTAATGGACCCAAGGCTAATACTAGCTCTATCACAAGTGGGTCACTATTCACCCAAAACCCCAACTCACAAATCAATCGGTGAATCTCGAGTTTCTTACCTCAATGACGACAAGGAAGGCCCAAGGATGACTCCCCCAAGCTCGGGTATCCACGAATCGCCGCCGTTCCTCGCCGAACTCTAGTTCTACGGACTTCCCTTGAGAAAGGGATTCTCAAATGTGGGGTTTCTAAGGGGAATATGATGAAGGGTTCAAGCTCACCAAGTGTTTTCCAACAAGATTGAGGTTCAAAGGAAGTGATTTGGTGAACTAAGGTGAAGGAATGAAGCTTGAGGCTTCAACAATGGCTGCAGGTCACTCAGAGGAAGGAGAAACAAGGTTTTCTCTTCCAAAATCGCGACCCAGCCCTTTTATAGTGGTCATGTCAGAGCTGTCGTGCTAATCGTGCCAACTCCTAGAAACCATGGCACCAACTGCGCCACCCTCGTGCCAACGGCGCCAACCTCAAGGAACTATGGCGCCAACCGCGCCACCCCGCGCCAACCGCGCCAACCATCAGGGATGGACAGGTCTCCAGAGCTTTCTTGCGCCACCAGCGTTGACCTCAGAACCTGTGGCACTACTCGCGCCACAACGGTGCCACTCGCACCACCCTCCAGGGGTATGGCGCCACTCGCGCCACAATCCAGAGAGTATGGCGCTGATAGCGCCACACTGGCGCCGATCGCGCCACATCTCTGCAACTGGTTTCTGCAGAAGAATTCTGCAGAAACCCTGGGCTATCCGCGCAGAAACTTGTGTCGTCCACGCTAGGACTCAGGGTCATTATAAATCCTTTATCACATAGTTGGCTTATACTTAGGAGATTGTGCTTTAAACCTTCCATATAAAAGAACATATCTGATTTTGGTTTTAAAGATGTCTCCTATATTTCCTTCTCCAATTATCTTTTCTTTGTTTTTGTCGCCATAAGTGACAAGTCCTCTATATAAAAGAACATATATGATTTTGTAAGCATGGACATGTCACCTGTCATGTGTCTAGAGCATCCGCTGTCAAGATACCGTAATGATGATTTTGCTCTTAGACACACCTGCAACATTCAAATTAAGTGTCAAAGGAAGGTACCCAATTAAGGTTGGGTCCATAAGGATTAGCTATTTTCTTTTTCCATGCAATCTCCATTTGGCACATAGAATCTTTTAGCATAGCACCTATGGGATGTGTGACCTTTCTTCATGCAATAATTACAAGTCACAAATTTTGATGCTCTTTCAAAATGAGTCATTTGTTTATGCTTTGTTTTTTAATAACCTTTTTGATTCTTCTGTTTTCGTGATACAAACTTAGTTTTTCCAAAAGGTTTTGCTTGATGTTTGTATACCAAACCAAAAGTATCTCCAGCATATTTTTGAACACTTAGCATTTGATCTAGACTGCATTTTCCTCTATAGAGTCTTTTCAATAGATATACTAAGTAAGAATTTTCAGAAAGCAATAACATGTATTTTTCACCTTGACTCCTTTTGTAATCATCAAACTCTTTTTGTAAAACTTTACGTTTGTCTACATTTGATGAAGAAGAGGTACACACACATCCATTAGGTTTGTAGCTTGAAAGAAATTTTTCATTTTCTTCTTTCAAGTTACAAAGTTCAGTTTCATTTATGCAAGTTTAGTGACATGCCATCTAAGATTACCGTTCAGATGCATATCATGGAAAGTTTCAGCAATTTGATCAAATTCAGGATTTACCTCTATTTCAGCACTTGAGAATTCATCATCTTCACTTATTGTAGAAGTGAGACATACATTAGCTTCTTCATTCTCACTTGATGATTCAGAAGTTGTTGAGTCATTGTCTTCCCATGCTATGTAGGCTTTCTTTGGCTTTCCTTCTTTATTTTCCTTCTTTTCACCTAATTGATTTTTCAAGAATATAGAACATTCAGATTTAATGTAGCTAAGTTTACCACATTCAAAGCAGGTGAAGTTTGTGTTGTTGTTGTTGTCATTTCTTTTATTGAACTTTGAGAACTTCTTGTTCTTTTTGTTCTTCATGAACTTGCTGAATCTTTTGACTATTAGGTTCAAGTTTTCATCATCTTTATCTTCACTTGAGTCTTTTTCTTTTACCATAGTAGAGGATGCAGCTTTCAAGGCTATACTTTTGTGTTTCTTATCTGCATCTTCAACATGTGTTAGTTGAGACATTTCTAATTCATACTCAAGAAGCTTACCAAATAATGCAGTCATGGACATCTTGGATAGATTTTTTGATTCCTTGATTATTGTCACCTGTGGTTGCTATGGTCTTGTTAGACACTTTGAGATTTTGATGTTTAACTCTTCAGCATCAAATATCTTCCCAAGACCAAGAAGATGATTTACAATGTGAGTGAATCTTGTTTGGAGCTGATATATGTTTTATGTCGTGTTCATCTTGAACATTTCATACTCCCGAATCAAGGCATGCTTCCTTGATCTTATGACTTCATCTGTCCCTTCATTAGTGACTTCCAACATCTCCCACATCTCTTTTGTGCTTTTACACCTAACAGTTATAAAGAATTCATCAGAAGAAAGTGCAGAAGTAATCATGTTCTTAGCTTTAAAATCATATTGAACAACTCTCTTTTCTACATCTGTCATCTCATCCCATTATTTGAGAATCATACCATTACCAACGGTTTTGATAGGAACCAAATGACATTTTTTTATTGCATTCCATGCACTTGGATCATTTTATTGGATGAATATCTGTATTCTATTTTTCCAAAAACTGAAATGCTCTCCTTCAAGTATCGGAGGACGATTGAGCGAGAAACCCTCTTTGAAGGTAATTTGTGTGGTATTCATTTTCTTTTTTTTAAAGAAGATAATGATCTTGAATAACACTCAAGAACCTACTCTTGATACCAGTTGAAAACAATACAAACACACGTAATAACCAAGAGGGGGGTGAATTTGTTTAAACTTGGCCTTTTTTAAAAATCTTTAAGAATTAGAGTAATAGGATCTTTATTACAATTAAACCAAGAATGCTTCAAACAATCAAACCTCTCAACTCAAGAATACAATTACTAAAACCTTCACTTGTTGAGTAAACTTTCACCAAAAGAATCACTGATTAAGATGATAAGAAGAGATTAAAGAAAGCAATAGACACAAGAACTTATACTGGTTCACCTCTCAACAGGAGAAGCTACATCCAGTTTCTTCTAATCAAAACTTGATTAGAGTTCCAATATTCACAAAATTAAGTTCTTAGAAGCTTACAACAATCTATTAGTATGTAGGTGTCCTAGAGACAATCTGATTCATCAATTGAACACCTTGTACTATTTATTATTTCATGATTAATAACAACAAACTTTATCTTTATCATATTTATGTCTCACCTATATTTATAGCAATATGTGTTTAAAGATAAAGGCCCTTGGAATAGAACAAGTGTACACTCGAGGATTTATGATAGGGATCATGATCATGAGGATTCGAGGACACTACATGTCTATTACCTAAAGCTTGTTCCTAGTCTTGAATCATCAAGAAAGGGCATTGATGATCTCAATAAGACTAGTACGACATTTTCTACTTGTATAGAGATACAAGGTAGGGACCTCATGGAACGCAGGCATAATGATGCCTTAGCTGATGTCATGGGTGGATCTATTGGGGAACAGATGGCAATGAACTGACCTGCCAAGAGACTCCATAAGGATTCTTTAAAATATCATTGGATTTGTAAATTCTCTCATTGTTTGGTAGTGCGGATCGTCCTAGACTTGAGGATGTTATCGAATACTATGTCCTAGGGTTATACTTTGACTTTACGACTATCCGCCTGAAAATGGGGAGAACAATATACTCTTTGGTATAACCTGAATACATGAGTATAGATGGACATGCCGAAAGGACTCACAATTCTTTGCGAGGGATTAGTCGTTCACAAGACTGGTAGGGCTTAGATGACTTCTAGTTGACTCGGGAATCTATGCATAGTAAGAGATCATGAGGAGTCATGATCTGTTTTAGAGTCAATAGAAGAAGATTCCTAGTTCTTGTGAAAAGCTATATTTAGTCAATAAAGAGATGATATTTTATCCTGGTTCTGGACAAAATGTGAATGACGATGTAAGGGATGATGGAGACACAATATCCAAATTAGAAAGGTAGATCACTTGATCAACTCAATTAGTTATGGGGCCGCAGAGCATTGCTAGTGTCTTATGTGGTCATTAAATGAATTGGGCATGTTAAAAAGAGTTTAATTGGTCCAAGTTTATTTATGTCAATGACGAATTGGGCCTAATGGGTCACACACAAAAGTTATTCTTTGTTGCAAGTTGTTACGAGTTTAGGCCAATAATTAGTTATTGGGCTTTATCAAGACTATAAGTTAAATTGGGTTAGAGTTGGACTTCAAGCCCACTTGAATTATGCGCCCTATTTGGTGCATTAGTGGTGAAATTGGTTTCTCTACTAATGGGCCCAAATGTGTTGACAGGCCCGATGGGCCTTGGGCCATGAATCTTAATAAGTCAAGGAGTTGACTTGACCAAAATAAGTTTTGGGCAAATTCGAAATTTGAAATTTGAAATTTGAATTTATATTTAAGTTTAAATTTCAAAATTCAAATAAGTTTTGGGCAAATTTGAAATTTGAAATTTGAATTTATATTTAAGTTTAAATTTGAAATTCGAAATTTGAAATTCGAAATTCAAATCACAACTGGGATAAGATTGAATTTATATTTAAGTTTAAATTTCAAAATTTGAAATTTGAAATTTAATTTTAAATTCTATGAGGTTAGGTTGTTGAGGATAATTTAAATTATCTAAATGAATTATCCAATAAAGATTGGATGAAGATTCTCTCAACAACATTGGTTGTTGAGGATAATTCATATTATATAAATGAATTATCCAATAAAGATTGGATGAAGATTCTCTTAACAACATTGTCATTTTAATTATGAATTCAAATGAGTTATTATTGCAACAAAATTTGGAGGGAGGAGAGGGAGAGAGGGTGGCGGTTTTTGGAGAGAATCTTGCTAAACTCTTTTTCAAAAAGTTTCCTAACATCTTGGGCTGATTTAGAGTGAGAGGATTTAGTAGTAGAAATTTTCGCCCCCTTCTCTCTTGGTTCTGAACCAAGTTCTAGCTTTTCCTCTCCCTCATCTTCTCTCCTCTTTTGCTGCACCTTCACCTGACCTCAAGGCACCATTATAATCTTTAGAAAAAAAACCAAATATGAAAGCCTCACACCTTGCATGCACTTAGCAAGCCATCAAGGAGAAGGAGGAATCAAGGAGAAGAAGTTATCACTTGCAAGAAGGAAATAACCGTGTGGATCACCATTGGAGGGTGTCATCTTCTTTGAGCCTTCAAGTGATAAAGGTATTTCTAAAACCCCAACATGTTTCAATGAGTAATTCCTAAGCACACATACATGAGGTGCATAGATGGTCTATGTTTTCGCATCGAAAAAATTTTGTTTTTACCCTCATGTGAGCACACCGTGGTCTGCTGCGTTTTTCGAACTTTCACAATCACCCTTAATCAACCCTAGATTAAGAACAAAAATCTAAAACTCTTTTAGAATCCTAGTGACTAAGACAATAAGAAACCCTTCTCTTCTCTTCCCTCTAGAGAACTCTACTCTAGAAAAGCTTTTAAGACACTTTTGTAATAGATACAAACAACCAGAAACAAATTTACAATCAAAGTATATGGAGAATCTTCATCCAATGAATATGAATGAATATGGTTTTACCAATCAGGTTTGCAAACAAGTTTCAGAACTTCTTCTCCAAACACACACTTCTTTGATATCTTGCCCAAGAAGAAATCTTTCAATGCAAAATGAAGATTTAGAATTTATGGGACAAGAGTTTCAGAACTCAAAATATCCTTTCTCACTTTCAGAAGACTTTTGAAAACAATGAAATTTTGTAGAGTATTGTGTTGTTATTTTCAAAAGATCCAACAACTATTTATAACAGACTATTGTAACTGAATGTAATCGATTAAATCGTAAATGTAATCGATTAAAAACAAATTCAATCAATTAAAATGTTCTTCAGCTTTCTGGAAAAGATATATGAGCAAAGTAATCGATTAAATCACCATGTAATCGATAACACATAAAGTCTTGTTTTCCAAAATGCGCCAAGTAATCGATTACCACATATCGTAATCGATCATCATAGGAAGACATGTTTCAAAGCTTAAGTAATAGACTACCATTAGCTTGTAATCGATTAAAGCAATACGAAATTGTTTTTCCAAAACAAGATTTGAACGCTTTGGCTTTTTCAATGCAATCATGAATATTTTAAATCTTTTCCATATCATTTGCCTTTTGTAAAACTATGAATCCAAGTCAATGAATGATGTTTACGCAATGCAAAGGATCAAAGGATGAACTCTTATCCATCTAAGAATTACATATGCCTTCAATTGAATGGCATGTAAAAGTTAAAACTTATCCAAGATTCAGATCCTTAGCATCTTGATTCTCTTCAAGCTTCCCCTATATCTAACAAGTTTTTGAATTTAAATTGCTTTTAGACACCAAGTAATCGATTAATATGAAAAGGTAATCGATTACTCTAGAGAATTTTTCAATCAAAATTATCTTAACAGTGTCATGTAATCGATCAACACTAAGGGTAATCGATTACTCTAGAGAAGTTTTCACTCAAAATAGCCTCTAGGCACCAACTAATAGATTAATACGCATAGAAATCGATTAAGACAGACAATTATGCAGCATGAATAGTGTCATTCATCATAATTCGTGATTTTTGCCAAATGTGATGCATAATGGATTGTGAGTTGAATTTCATGCAGTAAGACACATCATAAGCATGCTATCAGATATTAGATTAATCAAGAAATCCTAGCATGTTCCTAAGATCATAGAATCTGTAACACCCTAAAATTTCAATAACTTAAAATATATGTGTGATGTATTCTTTGTATAATTGGATTACCTTATCAATTAGGATTAGTTTAAATGTTATGTAAATTATCCATGTGAAATTGCTTGTAGATGTCAAGTTATGTGGAGTTTGGTTGAGATGCGTTGTACTTGAGTGATTCAGAATTTGACCCGAAACCTATTTTAGTAAAATCACCACTATAGATTGGTTAACCGTTGGATCTCCTTAACATTTTAAAGGTGGGTTTCAAACCCACATAAGAAAGTTTTGACCGTTGGGAATTACAAAAAACATCCTAAGTGTGAGAAATTCATTTTTCATTGAAGAACAAATTCTAGAATCTGGTTAGCTGACCCGGGCAAATTTTACAGGCACTTTTGCTCGCCTGGGCGAGTGAAGGCGGTAATTAATAGTAACCAGCAGTGAGAATCACGAAAATGAAGGGTTTTTCTTCCCCCAAAGCTTCCCCCCATCTCCCACCATCACCCTCCACCGCCCAAGACCACCGATGACCACCACGGACCACCGTTGTTTGCCATAAGACCACCGCACATAGAGGAACACTTTAGTCGAAGCGGAATCTTCAAAACTCTTCTCGAAGTTTCAGTAGGAAACGGAGCCTTCAATCCTCCTTTCTTGGTTGCTTTAAGGTAACCTTGGTTTCCTTTGTTTTCTTCTAGCTAGTTTAAGCTTCTCTTAGTATCTCTTGTGTTTTGGGTACCGTTGTTGGGAGTTTTACACTTCCTTTGAAAAACCCCTTTGAAAATGAGATGTTGTAAAAGTCTCATTTTTATGAAATTGATGTCATTTCTGTGATCCTTGTTGAACCTTGATCACATTGGTGTGATTGAAATTTCAAAATGATGTCTTCCGATGCGAACTCCCAAAACACCCTTTTAGCCCCTTTTTGATTTGAGTGGATATTTGACCCCAAATGTTAATATTGATCATACCTTGGAAATCTATACAAATTATCTTCAATTTGATATATAGAGCTCTGCGTTTGGGCCAAAGCACGTGAACTTGAGAGATCCCAAAATGACGTTTCAAGGAGATAATAGAGAAATATAAATAAGTAAGGAGAGTTTATTATTTTGGTGATAGTTTTGTTACAATAGTTAGGGGCCAGGGAGTCCAACTATATTCTGCCTGTCCCTGATGTGTGCTGGTTTTCAAGAAAAGTTATGCTTTAAACTAATGGGATGCGATATATTTATTATTGATGTATGTTTGTTCCTGTTGTGTGCTCACTTTCAAGAGAAACTATGTTTTTAACTAATGGGATGAGATGAATTTGTTATTGATGGATAAAGCTATGAATGATATTGTTGTTGTAATGATTGGATTTTTGGGAAAAGTCTTAATTACAGAGGAGAGTCTGCCCAAAATTTTATAATATGTTTTCCTATTTAATTCTTTATTAAAATTTTAAATGGGCATAAGAGTGTGTTTTATATATTGTAGTCCTCCTCTTCAATTTAGAATTTTCCTAAAAATATCAATTTTGTGATATGATGAATTGTGAATGTATGAAATTTGGATTGTCTAAAGACCTGGGGAATGTGAATCTCAAGCATATGTATTATGTATATATGTGAAATATGATTGTTTGTGATGTCGTTGATGATATTGAAATTGAGATGCAATTGATGTACTTGATGATGTTGAAATGAGATAATGTTGACGTAGTTGATGATGTTGAAATGATATAATATTGATATACATTATGATGATATTGAGATGATATGATGTTGAGGTTGATAATGACATTGATGAGAGATAATGTTGATGTGAACAATGTCATTATGTGTGGATATACATGGATACCCATGGAGGGTGTATGACGGGTTACCCTTGCGAGGAAGGATTTGTTCTTAGCCAGGTCATACATTGATGCTTCCCATGGTTGTAGGTTGTGTATGTACACGTGGGATGCAATGACCAGTTGGTTACTATTGCGAGGATGGATTTGTTCCTTACCACAGTCAGTGCTTCGGTGAGCCCACATTGGTGTATTACGTATGTACATGGGGGTGCATGACGGGTTACCCTTGCGAGGAAGGATTTGTTCCTAGCCGGGTCATGCATTGATGATGCCCATGTTTCATACTTCATTTGCATGGATGGAAATAAATTGAAGGCACGCGCGTACCTGTGGCTTTCAGTGGGATGAGAACGCAGGTACTAAGGGGTCATCAGGTTTAGAATTCCCTAGCGACACTGGCTGATCATCGGGTGGGGGAATGGCCAGTGCACGACAGGGTGGCCCTGATAGGCAGTGAATCATATTTCTTGTGAGAGGCTATTTTCGGGATATGATATCACATTGCATGCTGATAGATGAGTTAGGTGCATGCATCATTCTATGTATGATTGTTTGAGTTGTGAAATGTATTGGATGATTGGTTTGTTGAGTGTGTATTGGAATCATGGATTTGTGTTAATGATTGTGGTGGGTAATGTTGTTTCCTGCCCAATTGCTGCTATCTGATGTTTGTTGGTTTTATATAATAAACTCACCATTGCATTTGTTGTACCATGTGGTTGGTACCTGTGATGATCGCGAACTTTCGTTCGTGAGAGCAGATAAGCAGCAGTAGGTGACCTTGGAGGGAGATTCTTTGTGGAACACCCCGTAGGCCTCCGAAGTATTATCATCAATAATATCATAATCACACTAATAGCGTCATGTAAAAGCAGTGCGGAAGCGATAGAATCGAATTTATTGATTTCATTATGCATGGAATATAAAACAAACCACATAACATCAATAAACAAGCCCCTGTTGATCCAGTTAACACAAACATAAAACATAGGCAGATACAAAACCAAACACAGAAAAACAAGAGGAAACATCCCATCATAACATCATAAGGTTTTGTACATATACATATTAGAATCTAGACCACATCTGTGGTCATACAACATAATATGTACAACATCATGGGTGTACACACACACCCTTTCCCTACACAGGAGTACAAGACATAACACAAAACAATTCTGATCTTCTATCTGCAACCCTCCTCCAAGTCAGCCACTCTACTAGGCCTCTTGTCCCGTGACTGCTCCTCTCCTTTTTAGACAAAGCACCTGAAAACCACAACCCCACATGGGGTGAGATAAACATCTCAGTAAACTCAGGGTTCTGGAAGATCCTCCCTTACCCTGGTTCACCTCCAAGCATACACATATATAAAACCAGAAATAAGGCCTAGGACATCATCCTAGCTCTCAGAACCCGGCTACCGGGTAGCATCAAACAAGTGTCATCATTGGACACTATCAAACTCAGAGATGCAACACCTCACACTGGCTCTCATAGCCGTCTCATAACCGTCTCACAGAGATACCATCACAGAGTGTCAACTACTGGACACTATTATACCAGAGAGGCACCGCCTCATGAACTATACAAAGCATGGCCTGAGTCAACCACTCAGGACTTAACTCATCTAGATATGGCTCATCTAAGAGACTCTAGGCTTTCATCCCCTCGGGAGGCCCTCTCTTAGATATACAACATATCTGTACACAGCCTGGCCTGGGAAAGAACATCCTTGCAGGGCAATCACCTCCAGGGCTTTCATATACACTGGCCTGGGAAAGAACATCCACATAGGGCAATCACGTCCAGGACTTTCACAAACACATGCCTGAGAGAGACTATCCTCATAGGGAGCTCTCATCCCTCAGGATTTCCATTCAAACACTTGAAAGAGGTCATCTCACACAGGAGGCACTCATCATTCAGGGCTTCCAAATCCACTGCCTGAGAGAGATCATCCACACAGGGAGCACTCAATCCCTCAGGACTTCCAATCCTGGTCTGAGGAAGATCATCCACACAGGGAGCACTCAATCCCTCAGACTATCAGTCCATTACCTGAGAGAGATCATCCACACAGGGAGCACTTAATCCCTCAGGATACACAACCACTACCTGAGAGAGATCATCCACACAGGGAGCACTCAATCCCTCAGGGCTTCCATTCACATGCCTAAGAGAAATCATCCCACACAGGAGGCACTCTATCCCTCAGGACTTCCAATCCAATACCCGAGAGAGATCATCTCACACAGGAGGCACTCAATCCCTCAGAACTTCCACAGAACCTGTTCTACTAGCCAGAGAATCTCATATCGCACGATACTATTCCAGTATCATCTTATTCTTAGTCACAGACCACCACCATGGTCTCTGTCTGGTAGAGAATTCACAGAACACCCATATAGTGTTCATCCATCAAAAGGCCCAAGGCCAATCACACCTGTACCAACAGGCGTATCATCCCCCTCACACTCTCTCAGTGTCTATCCTGGGGTTTAGTCTCATACAAATGTATTCAAACACCATCCTGGTGTGTGGCTAATCATAAACAACAATAAGCCACCAGGGCTTTTCATGCAAAATATAACAATTGCATAAAGTAATAAACCATCACCCCACTTGGGTGGCAAACTAGAGAAAGGGATTCAATCCCAGAATGATGAGCTTACCTGGCAAGCTGTGCCTGTAGCTCCAAACCTGAATGATGGCCTGCGTCCCTGACACCCACAGGGTCGAGCCCTACCAAGGCACACAACACAGATTACAGACCATACAAGCATATAAACAAACATAAGCTTATGAAGCAGTCATCAACTGCTACTAAGAAAGGAACCTCAGTCCTTTCTATCAACCCAAGTCATCTACCCTTAGGTTCATCAGGCTCCTTCATCATAAGCCTTTCCATAGACCCTCAGTGGTCTATCTTAGATCCATCACGGCCTCAGAGCCCCCACAGACTCAACATCAGCCATCCACAATGAGCTTATAGCTCTCTCAACCCAACAACTCAAGGGTTTCCATAGGGCTTGAACGGTCTAAACCACAAGACACCGTTCTCCTAGCCTCTCAGGCACCACAAGCCCATCAACATGGCTCTTGCATGTCTCAATATCAAGTGACTCAATCCAAGTCACACATGCACAACCTAGAGCCAAAACCAACATTCACCAAATCACAAACTGAAAGCTAATCCT
>PYAF01002997.1:75348-92876 GCA_007407185.1 Glycine tomentella | reverse complement strand
AACAACTCAAGGGTTTCCATAGGGCTTGAACGGTCTAAACCACAAGACACCGTTCTCCTAGCCTCTCAGGCACCACAAGCCCATCAACATGGCTCTTGCATGTCTCAATATCAAGTGACTCAATCCAAGTCACACATGCACAACCTAGAGCCAAAACCAACATTCACCAAATCACAAACTGAAAGCTAATCCTTCCTCCCCTCATCATCCTAAACACATTTCTCAACTGGATCCAGAGCTAATTCTAGCTCTACCAGTAGTGGCTCACTATTCATCAAAATCCCCAAACCATAAATCAACCGAAGAAACTCGAGTTTCTTACCTCGGAACTGATGAGAAAGGCCTCTGGGCTACTCTCCCTAGCCCTGGTGTAGCTAAGTCACCACCGTTCCTCGCCCAAACTCGAGTTCTGTTCAGCCTCTCTAGGAGAAGGAGCTTATCTAGGGTTTCAAAGGATATGGAGGAAGGATTCAAGCTCTCTCAAGGTTTCTAGGAGCTTAAAAGGGTTTAGGAAGTGATAAGAGTGAAGAAGCAAGGTCAAGGGAGCTTGGGAAGCTCTCCCATGGCAGAAAGGGCGCTGGGGAAGAAGAAGAGAAGGTTTTCTCTTCAGAAATCGCGATTCCCCTTTTATATTGGGCCTGCCAGAGGTCTGGCGCTGATCGCGCCACCTGTGGCGCTAACCGCGCCAGCTCCACCGACCTTGTGGCGCCAACCGTACTACACCCACGCCTCCAGCGCCAACTTCCAGAACCTATGGCGCTACCCGCGCCACACCTGGCGCTGGCTGCAAACTCTGGCGCCTTTCGTGCCACCATGGCACCCCAAGTGTCAACCTCCAGAGACAATGGCGCTTCCCGCACCAACCTGGCGCCCTTGGCGCCATGTTCCAGTGAGTCTGGCGCTGATCGCGCCACACCTCCAACATGGTTTTCTCAGCAGAACTTCTGGCGGCATCCGCGCGGCACTCCACGCCATTCACGCCAGAAGTCTGGGTCTTACACTTTGTGTTGGAGCCGTCAAGCCGATGTGATGACGTTGAAATTCTGTTTGGGAAAGAGTTGTGTTTTGTTAATCAACTCTTTCTTAATTAGTTCTTCGATTCTTTTTGTTAGTCATGTAAGATTCCAGATGTAAATATATGTAAAACCAAATTAAGTATTAATATGTAAATGATATGTACTAGTTCAATATATCCATACATGTGTATTCAATTCTGTAATTGGATCGTCTGTATAATAATGGTATTATCACAAAAAAAAAAAATTGCTACCATTTTCATAATCAAATTAATGGAGTTTTCATATTAAAATTTAAATTGCAGGATCTAGAGTTACATAATCTATCTCTAGCAAGAGGTTTAGTAAAAATATCAGCCAGTTGATTATTTGTATCAATAAACTCAATTGAACAATTATCCTTTTGAATGTGATCTCTGAGAAAGTGATGTCTGATCTCTATATGCTTTGTCCTTGAGTGCATTATTGGATTCTTTGATAGGTTGATAGCACTTATGTTGTCACTTATGTAATCGATTATATATTTAAGTAATCGATTAAAGCGTTCCTGAACTTTCTGGAAAAGATTTATGAGCAATGTAATCGATTAATTCGTAATGTAATCGATTATCACAGAAGTCTATGTTTCAAATACGCGCCAAGTAATCGGTTACAGCAATATCGTAATCGATTATCACAGGAAGACTTTTTTGTGACTTTGTGTAGTGTAATCGATTACCATACTCTTGTAATCGATTAAAGTATTCCTCAAAGATTAAGTAATAGATTACCATTTTCTGGTATTCGATTAAAGCAGAAAAAAATTGTTTTTCCAAAAAGTTAAACATTGAACATTTTGGCTTTTTATGGAACCATGAAAACTTTATGTTTTAGAAAACCTTTTTCACAAAACTTATGTTTCTATGAAAACATGGATGCAAAAACATGAGTTTTATGCAAAGGATCATTGGTAGTCTCCCTTAGACATACACAAATTACAACTACCAATCAATTGATTTGGCATGTAAAAAAGCCTAAATACATAGTTGCCTAGGAGACTTAGCTTCTTGATCCTCTTAAGCTCCCCCTGACTCTAACAATCTCCCCCTTTTTGGCTTTGATCATGCCAAACTTTAATTGAACATGTTGAACCTTAGTGTTCTTCTTAGGAGAGAGTTTCCAGGAGCTTTTACTTAAAACCTGAAAAATTATAAGCCTCTAGCCAAGACCAGGTGTTAAGTACCCTTTGCATAAACTCAAAACATCATAAGCATATGTATTGCTCCCCTTATGTAATTTCATATCATATTAGTGTTGGATATAAGGGGAGCAACAAGAAGAATGAAGCCTATGAATTAGAAGAATGTTCGGAGCTTTTCACATGCCTTGAAGATTGTAATTCAAATGAAGTGTAGGAGAAGCCAATCGTTTGATCCTTGCATTGCATGCACATAATCATTAACATGCTTAAATGTTTTCATTAAAATATCAAAGCTACTCACAATTTGAAAAAGGATTAATTGAGTAATGTTTTTGGAAAAATGTAATTTCACTATTTTAATCGACTACACAGCGAATTAATAGATTATTTGGTTTGTGTTTGAAACTGGAAAAGCTTTGATGAACATATTAATCAATTACACAACTCTTGTAATCGATTACATAGTGTGAAATGGATATTGTGCATTGCTGTGTTAATCGATTACCATTATTCGTAATCAATTACTTAAGCTATTTGAAAACGCTTGCTTCACTGCTTTAATCGATTACCATAAAATGTAATCGATTACACAAGCTACTTCTGAAATAAAACATTTCTGATTTAATCGATTACAGCTCGGGTTAATCGATTATTTTGTTCGTTGTGAAACCCAGAATGGAGCCTTGAACACTTTAATCGAATAAGTGACAATTTAATCGATTACATAAGTCATTTTAATCGATTATTTGGCGCATGTAATCGATTACAGGTTGTTACAAAAAGCTAATATAAATAGAAAAGAGGCTTGGCTTGAAACTTAACTTGAATACTTTGAATTTTCTGAATATACACATGCCTTCTAATAGTTAGAAAGTGATTTTCTGGGTTAACTAAGCTCTTGTCCTACTCTTTAATCTTCATGGGAATTGAATGATTTCTTGGGCAAGAGATTTCAAAGGATTAATGGAGAACATGTTCTGAAATTTTTTTTCTGCATTCAACTCTGATTGATAACTCATATGCATTCATATTCATTGGATCATCAGGTTGTTTCTCTCCATTATCTTTGGTTGTAAATTCATTTTTGAAATGTTTGTTATTTGATGCTATTGTAAAAGTGTTCTTTGAAGCTTGGGCTAGAGTAGTGTTCTCTAGGGAAGAAAAGAGTAGTGTTCTCTGGTTCTTGTTCATTAGAAGTCTAATAGGGTTTTAGATTTCTATTCTTTATCTAGTGTTGATAAAGAGAATTTGTTGTAAAGCTTGTAAGAACTGGAATTTATAATAGTGGAACTCTAATCTAGTGTTGATTAGAAGAAACTGAATGTAGCTTTTGTTGAGAAGTGAACCAGTATAAATTCTTGAGTTGCTTTTCTATTCCTTCATCTTTATCAGTTATCTTATTCATTTGTTCTTGGCATCATTATCATTATTGAACAAGTTCTGTTTTGAGCTATTGGTTTCTTGGGCTGAGTGATTTGATTGATTAAAAGTATTCTTGGTTTAAAAGTGATGAAGATCCTTTAACTCTGATTTTATAAACAATTTTTTTTAAATACCTAAGATCAAACCAATTCACCCCCCTCTTGGTTATTGTGGGTATTCCTATTGTTTTCAATTGGTATCAAGAGCAGGTTCTTGAGTGTTATTCAAGATCACTATCTTTCTTTAAAAGAAAATGAATGCCACACAAATTACCTTCAATGAAGGTGTCTCCCTTAATCGTCCTCCAATGTTTGAAGGAGAGCACTTCAGTTTTTGGAAAAATAGAATGAAAATCTTTATTCAATCAAATGACTCAGGTGCTTGGAATGCTATAGAAAAAGGTTCTGTTATTCCTATAAAATATGTTGGTAATGATATGATTCCCAAAAAATGGGATGAAATGATAGATGCTAAAAATTGAGTTGTCCAATATGATTTTAAAGCTAAGAATATGATTACTTCTACACTTTCCTTTGATGAATTCTTTAGAACTGTTAGGTGCACAAGTGCAAAGGAGATGTGGGAAATGCTGGAGATAACTCATGAAGGTACAGATGAAGTAAGAAGATCAAGAAAACATGCCTTAATTCATGAGTATGAAATGTTCAAGATGAACACCATTGAAAGCATATCTCAGCTTCAAACAAGATTCACTTATATAGTTAATCATCTTCTTGGTCTTGGAAAGATCTTTGATGTTGAAGAGTTGAACATCAAAATCTTGAAGTGTCTCACAAGACCATGGCAACCAAAGGTGACAGCAATCAAAGAATCAAAAGATCTATCCAAAATGTCCATGGCTGCACTATTTGGTAAGCTTCTTGAGTATGAACTTGAAATGTCACAACTAACCAATGTAGAAGATGCAGAAAAGAAACACAAAACCATAGCCTTGAAAGCTGCATCCTCAAAGGTGGAAAAAGTGGAAGACTCAAGTGAAAAAGATGAAGAGGACAACATGAATTTAATTGTCAAAAAGTTCAACAAGTTCTTGAGAAGAAACAAGAACAGAAAGTTCACAAAGAACAACAACAACAACAACAACAAAAGGAGTGACAACAACTTCACTTGCTTTGAATGTGGAAAGCCTGGCCACATTAAATCTAAATACTCTATCTTTTTGAAAAAGCAACAAGGTGAAAACAAGATAAAGAAAGAAGGAAAGCTTAAGAGTGCCTATATAGCTAGGGAAGACAATGAGTCAACAACTTCTGAATAATCAACTGAAAATGAAGAAGCAAATGTGTGTCTCACTTCCATAATTAATGAAGACGATGATCTCTCAATTGTTGGAACTGAGGTAAGATCTGAACTTGATCAAGTTATTGATGCTTTTCAACAAATGCATGAAGAGGCCCAAAAGCTTGCAAAATCCAATAATAAACTAAAAGGAAATCTTAGATGGCATGTTGCAAGAATTACAGAATTGCAAAATGAAATGTGTAACTTGAAGAAAGAAAATAAGAAACTTGTTTCAAGTTACAAAATGAATGGATGTGCATGTGCTTCTTCTTCATCTAATGTTAACAAATACAATATGTTGCAAAAGGATTTTGCTGATTACAAAAGAAGTCAAGGAGAAAAATACATGTTACTATTATCTAAGAATAGTGATTTGATTGATCTTTTAGGAAAGCTTTACAAAGGTAAATGCAACTTAGTTGAAATGATAAGTGTGCAGAAATATGCTGGAGATACTTCTGGTTTGGGTTACAAACAAGGCTCAAAGTCTTTTGGCAAAACTATATTTGTACCACCAAAACAGAAAAATCAAAAGAATTTCTATGATTCAAAGATCAATCAAAATGCTTACTTAAAAAATTCATCAAAATCTATAACATGCAACTATTGTATGATGAAAGGACATACATCTTATAAATGTTATGCTAGGAGATTCTATGTGCCTAATGGAGAATGTATTTGGGTGCAAAAGAAGAAGAAAGTAGCTAACCCCTATGGACCTAACCTCAATTGGGTACCTTCCTTTGAAAATTGATTTGAATTTTGCAGGTATGTCTAATAGCAAGATCATCATTATGGTATCTTGATAGTAGATGCTCTAGACATATAATCGGTTACATATCAATGCTCACAAATTTGACTTTTAAAGATGGTGGATTTGTCACATATGGAGACAGCAACAAAGGGAAGATAATTGGAGAAGGAAACATAGGAGACAGCTCCAAAACCATGATCAGAAATGTTTTTTATGTGGAAGGTTTAAAGCACAATCTCCTAAGCATAAACCAACATTGTGATAAAGGGTTGAAAGTATAGTTTAATGACAGTTGTTGCATGATATGTGATGGACAAAATGGTGAGGTGATTCATATAGGTAAGAGAAAAGGTAATATCTATTTACTCTCCATAGATCATGCATTCTTTCACAACACTTCTTGCCTAATAGGTAAATTAATGAATCTTGGCTATGGCATAGAAGGGAAAGTCACATTAACATGCATCATATGAACAAGCTAATTAAAAATGATTTAGTCATTGGCTTACCCAAACTCAAGTTTGAAAAAGAACAAATTATGTGATGCTTGTCAAAAGGGAAAACAAACAAAAAATTCTTTTCAAAGTAAAAATGTTGTTTCTACCTCAAGACCTCTTGAATTACTTCACATGAACTTTGTTTTTGAAATCCAAGAGTGATGCTTTTAGAAAATTGGCCAAACTTGCTCAAAATGAAAAACGGAGCAAAATTATCTCAATAAGAAGTGATCATGGTGGAGATTTCCAAAATGAATATTTTGAAAATTCTGTGAAGAAAATGGAATTAACCACAATTTTTCAGCTCCAAGAACACCCGAACAAAATGATGTTGTGGAGAGGAAAAATAGATCCCTTGAAGAAGGTGCAAGAACTCTTCTTAATGAGACAAATTTGCCTAAACATTTTTGGGCTGATGCTGTAAGTACAGTTTGCTACACTTTGAATAGATTGCTTATAAGGCCTATTTTAAAGAAAACTCCTTATGAACTATACAAAGGTAGAAAACCAAATATTTATCATTTAAGAGTATTTGGCTGCAAGTGCCTTGTTTTAAATAATGGTAAAGAATCACTTGGAAAATTTGATGCTAAAGCTGATGAAGCCATCTTCCTTGGATATTCATTACATAGCAAAGCATATAGAGTTTTCAATAAAAGAACCTTGTGCATGGAAGAATTAGAACATGTTATTTGTGATGAATCTAATCCCTCCAAGGAGGAAAAGAAGTGTGATATTGATGCAGGTCCTTTGGAGGAATTTATTCAGCTTAATGATTCAATGGATAAAAAAAAGAACCAATTGCTGAAGTAAAACAATCAACACCAGTCCAAGAGCCAAAAGATTGGAGAACTACAAGAGATCTCTCCCTTGACAATATCATTGGTGAAGTTTCAAAGGGAGTATCTACTAGATCATCATTGAAAAATTTCTGTTGTAATATGGCTTTTGTTTCACAAATAGGACCTAAGAACATTGATCAAGCCTTAATTGATGAACATTGGATGCATGCCATGCATGATGAATTGAATCAATTTAAGAGAAATGGAGTTTGGGAACTTGTTCCTAGACCTTCTTCTCTCAAACCTATTGGCACTAAATGGGTTTTTAGAAACAAACTTGATGAGAGTGGAATCATAGTCAGAAACAAAGCTAGATTGGTTGCAAAAGGTTACAACCAAGATGAAGGCATTGACTATGAGGAAACCTATGCACCAGTTGCAAGATTGGAAGCCATTAGATTATTACTTGCATATGCATGTTTAATGGATTTAAAAATTTTTCAAATGGATGTTAAAAGTGCTTTCTTAAATGGATATATTGAGGAGGAAATATATGTGGAGCAACCTCCTAGTTTTGTTGATTTTAAATATCCAAACCATGTTTTCAAACTTAAGAAAACTCTTTACGGTTTAAAACAAGCTCCAAGGTCTTGGTATGAGAGATTAAGTAAATTTATGCTTGAACAATCTTTCACAAGAGGACATGTTGATAAAACCTTGTTCATCAAAAGGCAAAGCAATGATATCTTATTAGTTCAAGTGTATGTTGATGATATAATTTTTGGTTCAACTAATCAATTGTTGTGCAAGGAATTTTCTATCTCTATGCAAAATGAGTTTGAAATGTCAATGATGGGGGAGTTAACATTCTTTCTTGGACTTCAAGTGAAGAAAATGAAGAATGAGACATTTCTAAATCAGACCAAGTATTGCCTTGAAGTGATCAAAAAGTTTGAAATGGATAAAAGCAAAGATGCTGCAACCCCAATGGCAACTTCAACTTATCTTGATTCAGATGAAAAATGAAAGAAAGTTGATGAGTCAAGATTTAGAAAAATGATTGGATCCTTGCTGTATTTGACAGCTAGTAGAATAGATATTATGTTGAGTGTGTACTTGTGTGCAAGATATCAAGCAAATCCCAAAGAATCACACCTCACTGCAGTCAAAAGGATCCTCAAATATCTCAAATCAACACCAAAAGTTGGTCTTTGGTATCCTAAAGGTGCATCACTTAATTTAGTAGGATATTCTGATTCTGACTTTGCAAGGTACAAATTGGATAGAAAAAGCACTAGTGGAACTTGTCACCTACTAGGCAGCTCACTAATATCTTGGCATGTTCTGAAATTCTTTTTCTACATTCAACTCTGATTGGTAACTCATATGCATTCATATTCAATGGATCATCAGGTTGTTTCTCTCCATTATCTTTGGTTGTAAATTCGTTTTTGTAATGTTTGTTATTTGATGCTATTGTAAAAGGGTTCTTTGAAGCTTGGGATAGAGTAGTGTTCTCTAGGGAAGAACAGAGTAGTGTTCTCTGGTTCTTGTTCATTAGAAGTCTAATAGGGTTTTAGACTTCTATTCTTTATCTAGTGTTGATAAAGAGAATTTGTTGTAAAGCTTGTAAGAACTGGAATTTATAATAGTGGAACTCTAATCTAGTGTTGATTAGAAGAGACTGGTGTATCTTCTGTTAAGAAGTGAACCAGTATAAATTCTTGAGTTGCTTTTCTATTCCATCATCTTTATCAGTTATCTTATTCATTTGTTCTTGGCATCATTATCATTACTGAACAAGTTCTATTTTGAACTATTGGTTTCTTTGGGTTGAGTGATTTGATTGATTAAAAGTATTCTTGGTTTAAAAGTGATGAAGATCCTTTAACTCTGATTTTATAAACAATTTTTTTAAATACTAAGATTAAACCAATTCACACCCCCTCTTGGTTATTGTGGGTATTCCTATTGTTTTCAATTAGATGTAAGAGCAAAGCTTATATTTAGTTAAGTCAGAGCAGAAAATCAAAGCAGAAATTTATCATTTATCATTCATCTCCCCATATATTCTTTTATTCACCCAGCACCCTTCATATGTTCAGTTATATGTTCACATTTTTCTCCTCCTTTTGGCTTATCAAAGTCAACATATACCAGTTATAATGAAATAAGCAAAGGAAGATAAACATAAATCAAATTTTATTCATTAATAGAAAGTGCAGAACATGATGGTAAATATCAAAGATAATTGTTGAACATGAGAGAATATACACAACATAACCAGAAACAAAACAAGGCAACCACTAAGCAAAGGATTATCAAAGTCTTAAAGACTCATCCTAGTCTTTATATTCTCTAATCTAGTGGTGATGTCTTCCAAAGATGAATGAACATTAGCTGAATGTTCATGATGCAGAGCTATCATAGCATCCATCTTTTGAATCATGAGAGATTCAAAAGGACTCCACTACTGCTCAGCAAGTCCAGCTACAACATCTTCCTCATCAGCACCTCCTTAAGGAGCTTGAGCTTCAACTGTTGTCCATCCATTTGGAGTTTTCATCAAACCTAGCTTGGTGAGATGCTTTGTAGAGATGAGGTTGGTGATGTTGATGGTATTGTCCACAATCTCATTTGACACATCAATCCCAAAGTAATCAATAAACCTTTGAGACCAACACAACATAAAGGAATTGATAGCTGAGAAACCTTCTAGACTTCATCATAGTCTCCTGAAGGACTAGAACCCAAGTAATTGGAATTCCATACTTCATAGATTACCATTACATATGCCTTTTTTAAAATCATGAATGATGTTTATGAAATGCAAAGGATCAAAGGATGAACTCTTATCCATCTAAGAATTACATATGCCTATAATTGAATGACATGTAAAAGTTAAAAACTTATCCAAGATTCAGGTCCTTAGCATCTTGATTCTCTTCAAGCTCCCCCTGTATCTATCAATCTCCCCCCTTTTTGACTTTTATCATGCCAAACTTCAGTTGAACATGATGAACCTTTAGTGTTCTTTTTATGGGATGATTTCCAGGAGCTTTATACTTGATATCTGAAATAAAATCAGCCTCTTTGCCAAGAACAAATGTGAAGTATACTTTGCATAAACATTTATAATTCTTGAGATTGCTCCCCTATCTTAAGTAATTTTTATAAGGAGCAAAAGATGTTTTAAGCATTTTAATCATTTTTCTTTCCTCTTCAATTAATAACATAACATCCTCATTCATATTTATGTTCATTTGATCTCATTTTTCTCTCCCTTTTGGCTTATAAAAGTAAAAAGGATATACAATTATAATGGAATAAGCAAGGAAGAGATAACCAACATGAAAAAAAATTTATTCATTTATTGAAAGGATGCAAAAACATAAAAGAGATATTAAAAATAATTGTTGGAAATAAGAGAAGCAAACAACAAAGGCAGAAGCAAGAAATTACAGCCAACAAACTAGAGATTATCAAAATCTCTAAGAGCCATCCTAGCATCTATATTTTCTAGCCTAGATGTAATTACTTCTAAGGAGGAATTAACTTCAGCTCTATGCTCATGATGCAGGGCTAACATAGCATCCATCTTTTGCAGCATCAATGATTCAAAGGGAGTCCATTGCTGTTCAGTAGGGTCAGCCTTGGCAAAAGAACCAAAATAATATTTTTTTATTAAATATTTACCAAAAAGGGGCTGTCTGTAAAATATTTACAGAAATGGGACTGTGTAACATGCCTAATCCAGGCATGTTACACATGCCCCATTTCTATAAATAGGCCCCCCACCCCATTTCCTCACTTTCCACTATCTCTCTAGAAGTGCTCTGCCTTCTCTCTAGAATTTTCAGTGGATATTTTGTGCAGCGAAGCTCTGCTGAATTGCGAAGTTTTTCAGAAAAAATCCTACGAACAAGTAAGCGCTCTACTCTTGCTTTTAGTGATGTTGTTATTATTTAGTTATTTATATTGTTAATGATGCATGTACTTATTTTTTAGCAAAACAGATGTTAGGTTACTTAATAATTGTTTTAGTTTAGGGTTTGAGATTTATTTATTAGAAAAATGTTAGGATGATGTTAATTTGTTAGTGACATAGATTTAGGTGGATTGAAAATTGTTTAGGTGTTTGGTACTGTAGTGTTTGGCTAAAATGATTAGAATTTAAAATTTAGGGTTTGCTGCGCATGTTTAGGTAGTGTTTAGGGTTTGATGATGTGATATTCGATTGTGGTTAAGGGTTTAGGGTTTGGTTGGCATGGGACGTGACGTTTGGGGTAGGGTTGGGTTTGATGGTCATATGACGATGGTGTGCGGTTTAGGATTTATGGTTTGGCTGGCTAGGTAGGGTTTAAGGTCTAGGGTTGGGTTTAGGGTTGGTGTCATGGTTTTGGTTGCATGGATTAGGGTTTGGTTCAATGTTCGGGGTGCAGTGATTAGGGTTTATGGTTGTAGGCCGAACCGGGTCTAGTGTTTTGAAATTTGTTGTTTTAATGATTTGTGAATTGTACATAATTGTTAACATGGATTTTTATTTTTGGTGTATGGAGTTACTGATAACATGGCCGATTTATCTAGATCTGATTCGTCGCGCTCTGTATCGGATCATGAGGATGAGCCGATGGATCCGACATCTTATATGGTTCCTACCCCGTACAGATGGGGTGCTTTGCGTAGGCGTACTCAGCGCACCCATGTTTCACAAGCTGTGTGGAACGACGACACAGTACGACTACTAAAGACTCGACGTGGCAAGGTGTCGGGGGGACCAACATATGACGACATTCCTCAAGTCGTTTCTGATATGCTGCGGGACGCTGGCTTTCTTCATGTCGCACGCATGCGACATATTCAGGTATGCAACACCTCATATTAGTAATTAAATTTGATTTAACGATAAGTATAGTTGTCAATTGATTAATGATATTGTTTTAGATTGATGCTGCCCTGATTAGTGCTTTGGTTGAGCGATGGAGTCCAGAGACCCATACGTTCCACATGCCACATGGCGAGATGACTATCACGTTACAAGATGTGGTTGGTATTTTGGGATTGCCCACGGCTGGCAATGTTGTCACTAGAGTGACTTTGTCCGATTGGGCGGAGGTGATTGAGGACATTTTCGGTCAAGAACCTGACGACGAAACAGAGCTGACCGGTGGATACCTACGACTGACTTACTTCGATAGGCATTTTGGGGTTTGGGGTGAGTTGGATAAATATTTTGTCAATGTGACGTGGTTTGCAAAGGCACACATTGCCCGCCTTATTGGTGCATGGTTGCTGAGTGATTGATCTGGAGGTAGCATGATGGCAGCACGCTATATCCCTTTGTTGGCTGGGGATTTCCCAGAGATCGGAGGATACAGCTGGGCCTCTACGGTCCTTGCACATTTGTTTAGACAGATGTGCGAGTGTACAAACGCATCCAGAAAGGACATTGGTGGATGCCATATGCTGCTTCAGGCGTGGGCGTGGCTGAGATTCCCACCAATTGCTCCATGTATTCCGCAGCCTAGGGACCCACGAGCGCATTTTGGACACCGGTATGTGTCACTACATGTTCATTTTATAACAATTTAAACAATTAAGCCCTACATTGTTTAATGTTAGTTATTTTTGTTAACAGGTTTAACGGGTTACCCCGACTTAGCCCGCATGAGGTGGTGTACTACAGGATGGCCTTCGATGCCCTCACTCGGGAAAACGTATGTATAGTGCTTGTTTATTAATTGTAAGTTTGCACTTGTGGTACATGTGATTACATAAAGGAAGCTAACTGTTTTTTTTTTATGTGCGGGTTGTCTGGGAACCATATGGGGACTATGATTTCGTTGGTGCATCTGACCATGAGCGATTGTTGTGGATGGCGTCAACGCCGATTATCTGTTTCCACACAGTTGAAGCTGCCCATCCGGATAGATGCATGCCTATTGGCTGCCATGGCGTTGAATATGCCTGCACCAACGTACTTACAAGGAAGACGTCGTCCACGTACTGAAAAGGATTTTGGAGCACATGTAAAGCAGCAGCTGCGGCATGACTGCATGGGTATTTGAATGCCTTGAACTTCCCACACTGACAAACCCGATCAGCAAGGGACACTGAATATGACTTGTCGCACCCATCATTCACCTGAAATAACGTTCGAGCAACGTTATATCTGCGAACATGGTGCCCTGAAGCTAGGGACTGATTACGCCTCATTGCTTCAACCACATTTTTGCAATATCGTTGTGAATTCTGAAGTTGTTCGACAGCCGCCTCACCTCTGTCTACAAAATACTGAATTAGTCGGGTGTACGTGTGTTTGACAAGAGCTGTGATAGGCATGTTCCTGGCTCCCTTCAACACCTTGTTCACTGATTCAGCCAAGTTTGTTGTCATGTGGTCGTATCTTCTCCCCTCCACATCATATGCACGTGTCCATTTCTCCTTGGGGATGGAATCGATCCATTCCGCAACCTCAGCACTGGTCTCACCAAATCGTGCAAATGCGATGTCAAACTCGACCATAGAGGGTGTATAACCTGCAACATCAAAAAATACATCAACATAATTTTCTTTACAAATTTTTCTAAACCAAAAGTATGATAAATATCAACGTTTTCAGTCACCTAAATTCATGAGGGCCTTCTTCAGTCTTGCATCCTTGAATCTTTGATTAAAATTGCTAACAATGTGTCACAAGCAAAACACATGATGCGCAAAAGGTGGTTGCCAACCAGGATGACTTTCAACAGCAGATATAATGCTCAGGTGGCGATCTGAAATGAGGCATATATTTTGCATGCGAGTAATGTGGAAGCGAATGTTAGAAATGAAGTAATTCCAAGCTTCCAGCGTCTCCCCCTCAACAATGGCAAATGCCAAAGGCACACATTCATTATTCCCATCTTGAGTTGTGGCAACCAACAATTTTCCTTTATACTTGCCATATAAATGAGTCCCATCAACTTGAATGATGGGTCTGCAATGGTTAAATGCCTCACAACACTGTCCAAAAGTCCAAAAAATGCGATGAAACACGCGCTTTGCCCATACTAGTCGATTTGCAATGAAGTAATCATTTGTCTGAATATCAAAATAAGAACCTGGTGCAAAACGAAGCATGTAGTTATACCACCTGGGCAAGAATGCATAAGATTCTACCCAGTCCCCATAAACCATTGCCATTGCTTTCTGCTTCGCATACCAGGCCTTTCGATAAGAAACTTTAAATCCATATGTGTTGGTAATCCTCTCCTGAACCAATGAGATTGACACTGATGGTTCCTCCTTAATCATTCCTAAAAAAAAAAAAACAAAAGTAACAATCACATCAATAACATGCTTTGACAACAAATAAGTTTTCTAAATGCATTTAAATCCATATGTGTTGGTAATCCTCTCCTGAACCAATGAGATTGACACTGATGGTTCCTCCTTAATCATTCCTAAAAAAAAAAAAACAAAAGTAACAATCACATCAATAACATGCTTTGACAACAAATAAGTTTTCTAAATGCATAACAGTGAATTAAAACATACCAACAACCACTGCAGCAATTACGTCAGAATCAAGCTGTCTATGACCCTGTCAAATATGATCATTCAAGCAATTGTGTTTTCCACCCCATTTTGAAACAACCCACTTCTCACGGAAAACTGGTTTAATAACCCTAACCCTCCAAGGGCAACCATCAGTATGCGCAACACACTTCATGGAAAACTTGTCAGGCTTGCTCTCAACCACAATTGCTTCTTGATGCTCCTTCATCAAGTTATGCTTCACTGCTATCTGCGCTTCTTTTTTTGAGTCAAATTCTTGTTTGACAAACAAATCATACCCTAGTTGCCACGGACCCTGCACTGATCCTGAACCCGAACCAGAATCGCTAAAAGAGTCTTGTTCGGGTGGGTAACTCCAATCAATATATGTATAATGCGGAATTCCTTGCCAAAAAGGAATTGCCTCAGCAGCTGCACATTCAACGTCAGTTTAATTAACGATATCAACTCAAAAGCACGACCAACACAAATTCTTACCAAAAAATCAATCGCTTAACATTTATAAGCATCTATATAAAAAGTTACTAAAAAAAAACAACTTAAACCCTAACCCTAAACACCATGTACCCCTGCCGACACAACCCTAAACCCCAACCAAATCCTAAACCCCTGCAAAACCCTAAACCCCAACCAAACCCTCACCCCCAACCAAACCCTAAACCCTAAACCCCAACCAAACCCTAAACTAAACACAAAGCACTAAAACCCACCAAAACCCTAAACTCAACACAAAGCCTTAAACCCCAACCAAATCGTCCATAACCCTAACTATTTAACCTAAACAATAAAGCATAAACACAATATAAAACAAAATTCTACCATCCTAATTCATTTAGTCAACAAACTTAACTAACAAAATAACATCATTTGATGCATATTCAAAAACATATTAATAACCAATATAAAACAAATTAAATGACAAACCATTATAATTCACATCTTCAGCTAATTTACCTTGTTCTGGTTGACTCGAACCACCCTCCGTATGATCACGAGTTTGAGATGGCCCCACATTAACATCTTCCTGATGCACACCAGCATCCTCATCCTCGCCGACACACTAGCATCCTCCTTAAGAAGTCGATCTTCCATTGCGATATTTTCATCATCGTCATCCTCTTCATCATCATCCATGACCTAAGTTGGGTCATGTGAATCCTCCTCAGACACGTTGACCTCTCCGCCAACAAATGATGCCCCTCCAGTAGCATACGATGGCGCTCCAGCAGCATATGATGATGTATGATGTGGAACTGCCTGGATGGGTAAAACAACATCATCAACTTCTGTAATATCCACGTACAACTCCAAAAAATCTTTCCTTCCCTGGTTGCAAAATTCATCTAGTACCAACTCCATGTCTTCATCATCCATTATTTGAAACCCCATGAACTTCTCGTGTTGCCATAATCTTCCTGTCAGTAAAGTGATTGACTGGTTGCTATTCAGATGTAATTTTTGTCGTATCTTTTCATGCAATTCAGTAAGGGTTGATGTACATCTCACAGTGGTTCCTCATGTTTCCCCTTCAAAAACGACACCCTGTTGGCCTTGATATTTTCTTCCATTCCAATATAAGACAACGCGAACAAAATTACCACTTGAACTCATCTTTCTCGTCACTCACAACACCTTCAAAAATCTCTGAAAAAACGAAAATACACTAGAATATGAGGGAGTTTAGCAGAGACAGAGAGCACTGCAAGCCAATACATGAAGGAAATGGGGTGGGGGGGGCTATTTATAGAAATGGGGCGTGTAACATGCCTGGATTAGGCATGTTACAACATGCCTAGATTAGGCATGTTGTAACATGTCTAATCCAGGCATGTTACACAGCCCCATTTCTGTAAATATTTTACAGACAGCCCCTTTTTGGTAAATATTTAATAAAAAAATATTATTTTGGTTCTTTTGCCGGCCAGCCTTAGCATCTCCTTTGTAGCGATCTGCCTCATCGCTACGATATCACTCCTCTAAAAACGTATAATTTCAATTTTTAATGAAAACTTCATTAATTTGATTATGAAAATGAGAGTAAATTTTGTGCGATAATACACCTATCAAACAATGCACAAATACATAAATAAATACATATGTACGTATATTTTAACCCATTACATATCAGAACATAACTTAACTTTTAATAAATATATAAGCTTGGGGTTTACATGCCCAATTAAAGAGAATCAAGGAATCAACTAAGAAAGAATTCATAACAAAACGTAACTCTCTACCAAAATGAATTCCAACGTTATCACGTCGGCTTGGCGGCTCCAACAAAAGGATCTCCCTCCAAGGTCACCTACTGCTGCTCATCTGCTCCCACAAACAAAGGTTCACGATCATCACAAGTACATACAACACGGTACAAAAATTGCAAGTGTTAGTTTATTATATAAAACCAACAAGCATCAAATAACAACAATTGGAAAGGAACAACAATAACAACTACAATTATTACCAGAACTCCATTAGTCCAATACACACTCGACAAAACCAATCATCCAGTTCATTTCACAAATCGAACAATCATGATCAGAATGATGCATGCTCCTGAATACACTCTCACCATGCAATGTGGTACCATATCCAGGGAAATAGCCTCTCACAGGAAAATGATTCATCGCCTATCAGGGTCACCCTATCGTGCACTGGCCATTCCCCCCCACGGTGATCAACCAGTGGCATGAAAATAATAGGAATACTCACAATAACCAAGAGCGGGTGTGAACATTTTTTATTTTGGTTTTGAAGTTATCTCCTATGTTGCCTTCTCCAATGATCTTTCCTTTGTTATTATCTCCATAAGTGACAAATTGTAACATCCCCAAAATTATAAAAATGTGATACAAGTATGTTTAGAGAAAAAAATAACTATATCACTCTTTCCAAGAAGTGGAAATTACTAGAAAACCCCTTAAGATAACATGTCAAAAATGCCCTTGACATTTTTTAAAATGACCAAAATGTCCCTAGTTGAATGGCATAATTACCAAAATGCCCCTAGGCCAA
>PYAF01002997.1:44067-66800 GCA_007407185.1 Glycine tomentella | reverse complement strand
GTAGTATGAATGATTAAATCTAGCTTAATTGGTTAGGTAACTTGAATCTTTGTATGTAGCAATTTCTTTTAAGAAAAATAATTAATACTTATATTCACTAAAGTCTTTGTGGCTGATTACTATGTTATAAATTCTTGAATATGTTTATTAAATTTTATGTTAAAAGTATGTTGAAACCATGACTATTATGTTGAACTATGTTAATAATTATTTGAGTTTTAATGTATTATGATTTGTTCTAAGAAATTATGGAATGGACTGTGGTTGTATAATTGGGTGTTTTATAAAATTTTATGTAAAGAAGTTTATATCTTGTCCTATGTGTTTTGAATATATTGAACTCCGTATTGGACTCATGTTAAAAATTTGAGCATATGAGTTAAAGAAAGGAGTAATATTGAAAGAGTAAATATGAGATAAAAAGAATCATTTGTGCATGTTCCATATGCATATGCCCTGCCGGGGTTAAGCCGCGTTACCTCAAGAGGAGGTGTGTCAGATAGCTTGACTGAGTCCATGCGTTTAGACAAATGGAGTCTGAGCTGGGGGGTAGTTGTGGCGGTGAGGACCACACCACCATGATGATCACATGGATGGAGGTGACCTTCCTATTGCAACACCGACCTACCCTGACTGATTGGATAAGTTCTGTGCCACAAGAGAGAGAGTGGGGCTATCTTGACTGTGGTACCATTTGATAAAATTTTCAGAAAGTCATGCATCATATAAACGAATAAGCATGCATCTTCCATGAATTTTATGAACAATAATCATGACTATTTATAGATATACTCTTTTTATTTAAACTGTATTTATCATAGACTTACCCTACTTTGTGTCTATGGTTGACACCTGTGATGACCCCAATTTATTTGGGCGAGCAGATGAATAGTAGTAGCTGAGCATGGATGTTGGATTGAAGATGTGCATGGATGTTGAGTTGAAGATGTGATGTAGATGTTGTGATGCTTACTATTTTGTGACTTATGATATGTATTTTGGATTGTCTGTATATTATTGGACATGTATTATGGACTGTATTATATGGGAACTTAAATACGTTGAATAGTTATTAAACTTGTTCACCATAATCACTATTTTGGGAAAATTTTAAATAAAATAATTCAAGGTTATGGTAATTGATTTTTGAAAATTAAATGGGTAAAAACAAGAGAAAAAAAAAATTTCATTTGTAAACTAAGTAAGTAATAGGTTAAATACGTAAATAAAAGGAAGTTGTTACAAAGTCTCCTTTGTAATTAAGACTTTTTCCAAAAATCCAATCATTACAACAACAAGATCATTCATAGTTTTATCCATCAACAAGACAATTCATCGCATCCCATTACTTAAAACAAAGTTTTTCTTGAAAACAAGCACACACAAGATTAAACACACATCAATCATAAATTCATCGCATCCCATTAGTTAAAAACTTAGTTTTCCCTTGAAAACTAGCACACAACAGGGACAGGCAGATATCCTCATAGTATGACTCCCTGGCCCCCAACTATGTTACCAAAACTATAACCAAATAACAAACTCCCATTACCTAACTAGGAGTTCTCCCGTTAAAGCCTCGCGGTGTTGTTTTGAGATCCTTCAAATACACATGTTTTGTCCAAACGCAGAGCTCTATATACCAAATTGAAGACAATTTAGTTTGAAGGACAAGGTCAATGCCAACAGTTGGGGTCAAATACCCACTCAAACCAAAAAGGGCTAAAATGATGTTTTGGGTGTCCACATCAAAAGACATCATTTTGAAATTCCAATCACACCAATGTGACCGAGGTTCAACAAGAATCACAAAAATAACATCAATTTCATAAAAGGAGACTTTTACAACATCTCATTTTCAAAGGGTTTTGCAAAGGAAGTGTACAACTCCCAACAACGATACTCAAAACTCAAGAGACACTAAGAGAAGCTTAAACTAGCTAGGAGAAAACAAAGGAAACCATGGTTACCTCAACGAAACCAAGAAAAGAGGATTGGAGGCTCCATTCTCTACCAAATTCTCGAGTTGAGTTTTGAAGATTCCACTCCAATTAAAGTGTTCATCTTCGTGGAGTGGTCCAACGACAAGAAACGGCAGCTCGTGGCGGTCACCGATGCCGTGGGTGGTGGAGGAGGATGGTGGTAGGAGCCTACCTTTAAAATTTGAAGGCGATCCAACTGTTAACCAATCCATAATGGTGATTTTACTAAAAGAGGTTTCGGGTCAAACTCGAAAGCACACAATTTCAACGCAGCTCAAACAAACTCTGCATAACTTAACATCCATACTAAGCAATTGCACAAGGATAATTTACACAACAATTCAACTAATCAAATAATCAAATAACATAAGAAATACATTAAACATATATTTTCAATTATCGAAATTTTAGGGTGTTACATCCTTCTTCTTCAACTCCTCCTTCTTCAGCAGCATCACCTTTTGGTGCTTGTTCTCCAGCCATCAACCATCCATTTGGAGTCTGCATTAACCCTAGCTTGTTGAGATATTTGACAGGGATAAGGTTGGTGATTTCAGTTGTGTTGTCCACAATCTTATCAGAGACATCAATCCCAAAATAGTCTATAAACCTTGAGACTAATACAGGATATGGGATTTGATAACTAAGAAGTCTCCTAGACATCATCATGGTCTCTTCAAGGACTAGAACCCAATTAATCTGAGTTCCAGTTTTCATGCCATGAGCTGCAAATCATCAACTGTGATTTAGGCATGATTTTGGACCTAGGGGTGAGGATATAAGTGATGATATAGTGCAACAATCTATCCTCCTCAGTCATATTTCCAACCCCCAGCCTAGTCTTCAATCTAGCTTCAAGATCCAACAACATCCCTCTATATGTATCAATTTTGGAGTACCCTCCAACCTCTTCTTCAAATCTCCTAACTCCTTCACAAGAGATACCAGCCACAACTTCCCAAACAGTGTTGTCAATCTCCATGACAACTCCTTTCACTTGAGAACGGAGTACACCATCCATGCTAGCATTGGCTGAAGTGTAAAACACCTTCACCAACTCCGGGTAGAAAGTACCTTGTTAGGAATTTACGGCAAGCGCACCGTGTTATCGTTGCAAGTTACAAAATTTATAAAGTTCGTCTCCACAGGGATTTGAGTTTGCTTTGGCTAGTTTAAATCTTTACTAGTTTAGTAGTCTATGTACAGATGATTAAAACGAAGGTTCATTTGTGTGATTTTGTATCGTAAAATAAAGATAAAATTACGAAAGTAAATAAACGAGTTCAAGTCAAGGAAGCGTAGGATTGGATTTCGTCTTTCTTATCCCTTCAATTAATTTTACCTACGCATTATTTTTCTATTCTTATTGACGCACACGTTTAAGTAACCTTAATTCGATTCCTCGTAATTAAAGTCCTAAGGATATTTTACTAAATACTGATTCCTCGCATATTCAAATAAATACCCTAGCATTAAGATTCTATTCACGTGTTTAATGCGATCAAAACGTTAAGTCCTATTCCTAGCAACGCAACGTGATGAGTGAAATTATTTGGTTCAAAACCCTAAATTTACTTTCCAGTCGCCTTTAGGGTTTAAATTCATGAAACTAACGATCACTTAGCGTCAAGCATTAAGCACAGAATAAAGTCACCAATAAGAAATAGGATAATGCATAGAATTTAAAAGAGCATAGAGATAAGAAGAGTACGTCCAATCCTAGAGAAGCTTAAGCGAGCATCGGAAGAACTTCCTCAAGAGAATTACTGAAGTAGCTTGTCATCGATCCTCTTTTCGGTAGAATCTCCACTACAAAATTCACTTTCCTCACTTCCCTAACCTGCTACCCTCAACTATGAAGAACCTAAGCCTAAGAATATGAACAAAGGAGCTGAAATTGGTGCCAAACTCATGCCATGCTTCACAAATCCGTGGGGTATTTATAGGATATTGCCTCCTGCCTGCTTTGGTCGCCCAGGTGGCCAATTCCTTCATGTTTTGCTCGCTTGGGCGAGCTTAAGTTATCTTTTTGGGATTTATTGCTCGCTTGGGCAACCAAATTTGCCTTAGGGAGCTCGCTTGGGTGAGCTTAAATCTTCAACACCAAGATTCCTTTGGGCTTGGATGGTGTTGGGCCTGGATTGCTTCTAAAACTTCCATTTTTGCTTTGCTCACCCCTTTTTCTTGGCTTTTATACGCTCGATACTTCTGGAATCTTTGAACCTATCAAAACACAACATTAATTTGGACGAATCTTCTCAAATCATGAAATCATAACTTAACTTCATACAACTATCATTTGACTAGGTTTCTACGGTTAATTTGTAGCTAAATTTAAGCAAAACAACGGATAAGTGCTATTCTATAAGTCCTATTATTACTAAAATGTGGCACTTATCATACCTTTCAACTCAAGAAACTTCTTCAGTCCTTGAGCATCCTGCATGGCAAGGCATTGAAATCCCTTATGCATAAACCAGTTAAGGTCAAGATATTTTGGGGGCATGACCAGTTTGGTTGCATGAATTTGCATGTAATTATTTTTATCCACTTCAGATGTGAACTAGGTATTGACCCTTTTCATTGCAGCATTTGAGGATTCTCCAGCTTTCCTCTTACTGGTTTTGGTTCTTTTGGGGGCAGACATAATGTGTATAGGTAGAAGAAGGAATGGGTAGAGTTTTGGGATATGAGAGAAAGAGGCAGAGCACAGGAATTTGCTCAGAATGCTTAAGAGAGAAAGAGATTTTCAGGTATGAAGTTTCAACCTTTGAAAGCTTGAATTTATAGAGATTTTTTAAGTTTAAATTTGAATTTTAAAAACTTGGTAACAATAATTTCTGAAAGTTCGAAAAACACAGCACCTTGGTCCAACCACGGCGTGCTCACATGAGGGTAAAAAAAAATCGATGCGGAAACATAGATCATCTATGTACCTCATGTATGTGTGCTTATGAATTACTCATTGAAACACGTTGGGATTTTAGAAATACCTTTATCACTTGAAGGCTCAAAGAAGATGACACCCTCCAATGGTGATCCACACGATTATCTCCTTCTTGCAAGTGAGAACTTCTTCTCCTTGGTTTCTTTTCTCAAGAATATAATGGTGCCTTGAGGTCAGGTGAAGGTGCAGCAAAAGAGGAGAGAAGATGAGGGAGAGGAAAAGCTAGAACTTGGTTCAGAACCAAGAGAGGAGGGGTGATAAGTGCCACATTCTAGTAAAAATAGGATTCAAATATGGCACTTATCCGTTATTTTGAATTGATTTATTCACAAGATTACCCTAGAAACCTAGTTAAATTGATGGTTATATTAAGGTAAGTTATGCTTTCATATTTTGAAAAGATTACGTCCAATCAAATGTTTTAATTTTGCTAGGTTTAAAGGTTACGGAAGAATCAAGCTTGCGAAAACCAAGATCTGGGAGTGAACTAAGCAAAGAATGAAGTCCCAACAGCATTCCAGGCCCAAGAAGCACCAAGGCCCAAGGATTTCTTCATCAGTAAGCTTTAAGCTCGCCCAGGCGACCATCCTATGCCTATTTCACTCGCCTGGGCGAGTAACAAGTTCCAAGAATACACTTTAGCTCGCCCAGGCGCCCAATATGTGAAGGAAATGGTGGCCTGGGTGACCAAAGCTGGCTGGTGCACAAATCCTATAAATATGGATGGATTTTGGAGCACGGAAGCATTCCTTTCTCACCATTTGACCTCCTTGTTCATATTTTAGCTTGTTTTAAGTTCCTAAGTGAGTGTAGAAACTTAGGGAAGTGAGGAAGAGTGTATTTTGTAGGGAGATTCTGCCAAAAAGAGGATCAATGATGAGCTTAGTCGATGGTTCTGTCGAGGAGATTCTGCAGATGTTCGCTTAAACTTCTCTAAGGATTGGGCATACTTTTCTTATCCCTATGCTCTTTTAATTATTTATGCATCGTTCTATTTCTTGTTAGTAATTTCATTCTATGCTTAATGCTTGATTCTACTTGATCACTAGGATCACGAACTTAAATTCCTAAGTGAGACTGGAAAGTAATCTTAGGGTTGGAACTGAATGAATTTACACGTTACGTTACGTTGCTAGGAATAGGGCATAACGTTTTGATCGCATTAAACACGTGAATATGATCTTAATGCTTGGGTATTTAATTAAATATGCGAGGGATCGATATTTAGTAAAATATCCATAGGACTTAATTGCGAGGAATCGAATTAAGGTTACCTAAACGTGTGCGTCAATAAGAATAGAACAATAATGCATAGGTAAAATTAATTGAAGGGATAAGTAAGACGAAATCCAATCCTACACTTCCTTGACTTGTACTCGTTTATTTATTTTTCGTAATCTTTTATTTGTTTTCTGTAATCTTTACTTTACTTTACAAACAAAACAACAAATGAATCTCTGTTTTTATCATCTGTACATAACTACTAAACTGGTAACAATTTAATCCAACCGACGTAAACTCAAATCCCTGTGGAGACAAACTTTTACAAATTTGTAACTTGCAACGATAAAACGGTGCGCTTGCCGTGAAAAATCCTAACAAGTTTTTGGCGCCGTTGCCGGGGATTTGATTAGTTTACTTAGTTGTTTAAATTTCAGTTTAGTAGAATTTTTTTCTTGTTCTTTATTTTCTTGTTTTGTGTATACTTTTTCTTATTATTTTTTTTAACCTCGGTGCTTACAAAATCTTGTAGTTTTTCATCCTTTCACTTTATGCAAGGTAAGTCTTCTACAGATAAATCTCAGTTTGATCCAGAAATATCCAAAACCGAAAGGAAAAATAGAAAGAAAAAGAAGCAAGAATCTAACAAGCATTCTGAGGGAACTTCGTCTATTGACCCTCCTTCACCAGTGGTAAAAGACAACATGGCTGATCGTGGCGGAGAATAAAATAGACCGGAAAGAAGGACTCTTGGTGACTATGCTTATCAACAAGCTCCCAAGCACTACAACAGCATAGTCATCCCTCATTTCAACAACAAGGTTGTGGAGTTGAAGCCAACACTACTCAGTCTCATTGGCTCACATCCATTTGCTAGGCTAGACCATGAAGATCCTTACACGCATTTGTCTACTTTCATGGAGCTATGTAGTACAATGGGAGCATCGGACGAAGACGCTAAAGCTGTTTACCTTAGAGCTTTTCCTTTTTCTTTGACAGGTAAAGCGAACATGGCTTCAATCACAACCAAACAAAAGTATAAGCACATGGGATGATTTGGAGGAGAAATTCATCGCCAGATTCTTCCCTCCTTCAAGATTTATCAGTTCAAAGTCAGCTATTGCCACTTTCTCTCAAGGTGCAAATGAACCCTTGTGTGAGACATGGGAAAGATTCAAGTCACTACTAAGGAGATGCCCGAACCACAACTTTGATGATGTCGCACAATTACACATCTTTTATAGTGGTTTGAGGCCTCAGACCAAGACGATCCTTGACGCTTCAGTTGGAGGAAAAGCCCTAAAGAGAAGCCATAGTGATCATTGATTCCATAGCAGCAAGTAACTATCAATCTCACCATGATAGATCACCAATTCAGAGGAAAGATGTACTAGATCTTGACACTCAAAATGCCATCTTAGCTCAAAACAAGCTCTTGACACAGCAAATAGAGGCCTTAACAAAGCAAATAGGCCAACTTCCTCAAATTCAGCATGGAGGCTCACAAAAATCTCATACAACACACCAAGTTCAAATCTTGAGATGTGACTTCTCTGGAGGAGACCATCAAAATGGCCATTGTTCAGTACATGGTGATTGTCCACAAAAAGAGGAAGCACACTACATGCAAAATCAATCAAGACCTCAAGGGAATTACCAAAGTTACCTCAGTGGTCCAGGTTCTAATCAACCTTATAATTGGAGGCAAAATAATAATGCTTATAATGTTCCCACTAACCCTCCTTTTGCAGGTTTTCCTAACAATTCTTTTTCTAGTTCTTCTAATTCTTTTCCAGGTTCTTCAAATAGGAATATGCCACAACTAGATCAGTCTGACAGATCGACAAAGCTGGAAGATACTCTTACTCAGTTCATGCAAGTGTCCATCAGCAAACAAAAGAATAATGAGGCTTCTATCAAGAATCTAGAAGTGCAAATAGGATAGCTTGCAAAACAAGTAACTGAGCATGGAGGTGGATCTTTCTCAGCAAATACTCAAGTCAACCCCAAGGAGCAATGTAACGCCATTATCACAAGACGGGGAACTGTGGTTGGTAGGAAAGAAGAAGAAGAAAAAGAAAAGGATGAGGAAGGAACGAATGAAAAACTTGAGAGAAAGGTAACAAGTGATAATGAAAAGAAAAGAAGGGATAAAGGCAAAGCTGTTTTGACCCCACCACCAGTCCAAAGCATGCCATATCCACACACTTCATCCAAGAAAACAAAGGAAAGGGAATACAAACGTTTCCTTGACATCTTCAAGAAGTTACAAATAAATATCCCTTTTGCTGAGGCGTTGAAGCAGATGCCAACATATGCCAAGTTCATGAAAGACATCCTCACCAAGAAAAGAAGATACATCGACGAGGAGACAATCGAGCTGGATGTAGGATGCAGTGCCATCATCCAAAAGACCATCCCAGAAAAATCTAGAGATCCAGGTAGCTTTACAATTCCTGTTACTATTGGTAATTTATCTGTGGGAAAATCTCTTCTTGACTTAGGTGCAATCATCAATCTCATACCATTATCCATGGTAAAGAGTAGGAGAGGTTGTAATTAAGCCTACCAGGATGACACTGCAGTTAGCTGATAGATCTATTAAGCATCCATATGGCGTCATTGAAGACGTGTTGGTAAAATTCGACAAATTCTTCTTCCCTGTCGACTTTGTAGTCATGGACATGGATGAAGACAGTGAAGTACCGTTGATTCTTGGCAGACCCTTTATGAAGACTGCCAAAGTTCTTATTGATGTCGATGAAGGAAATCTCACTGTCAGAGTGCAAAATGATGAAATTCAGTTCAAAGTTTTTGAAGACATAGAGCATCCCACAAATACAAAAGAATGTTTTAGAATGGATGCGGAACACTCAGAAATCAAAGGCTCATTGATCAAATGCTGGGAGTCAAAGCCATAGCACATTCGTCCAGCTAAAACGACGTAAAAGAAGTGCTCCTGGGAGGCAACCCAGTGTTTTTAAATTTTGTCTTTATTTTCTTGAGTTTATATATTATCTTTTTGGAAGTATCATCTGTTTTGTTAGAACTTGGCTACAGGTCCATTTTTTGTTAGAAGAAGGCAAATCAAGTGAAAAGAACGTGGCAGATCCTATTGATTAGCTGAATGGAGGACATCAAGCTTCTCAGCCATGATCTTCAAAAAACAGTGATATCGTTTTTAAATTTCTTTACTGCTTTGTAGTTTTAATTCAGTACTGTGTTTATTTATTTACTACGTTTGCTTCTTTTTGCTTGCACATAGAAGTTTCTCTTTTTAAAAATTACACATGTTAAAATACTTTTTGTTTTATGCTTGTATGAATCTTTTTGGGACTTAACTGATATATTATGTTTTGAAAAGAATCAACAGAAATTGTTTTGAAAACTTCTTTTAAAAATCAGAACACAAACAAAAATAAAGTTTTTGTAGGAAAATCTTGAGAAACGAAAAACAAAAATAAATGGTTTTTTCAGAAAAATCAAATCAAGTTAAAAGTCTTTTTTTACATGGAAATTGATAAATAACTCCAGTGGGAAACAAATGATTTGATTGAAAACATGAAAACAGACCTTAAAGCCCAAGTGAGTGTGTGCCTCCAAACAGACATTATACACAGAGAGATCTCACTGATATGATTTATAGTAATTTTGCATGAATTTCTAATTGTCATAACATATGATTCATGGATATGATTTAGGCCATCTTTCTTTTTAAACATGTGATAAGCCACTAGCCAAAAAACTATCCTAAATATATTAAATGATTTATCCTTTGCAAAACCCCTTTGAGCCTTAACAGTTGATATTTTATTGAAACCCTAACCTAGGATAGGAATTCCATACCTTACCTAAGGTTAGGAGAGCAAAAAGGAAATGATTTGTGATGGAAAATTTCTTTTGGATAGTTTATGTTATGAAAAGGATTTTAGCAGTGGTTATGTGTTATTATTGAAAAAGAAGAAAAAAGAAAAAGAAATAAAAGAAAAGAAAAAGAAAAAGGAAATAAAATTCCTTGTGATGAAAAGAATGGGTGAAAAAGAAAAATAAAAATGATAAAATAGATATCTTGGAAAAGGAGAAAAGGAATAGGAGGTAATGATCTAAATGTCTCTATTTCTATTTTTGCTCTCCTAGTCTCAAGGTCATTTGAATATCCAGAAAAACCAAGATTTCTTTTTAGCCAAGCCCAGCCATAATAAAAGACCTAATGATCCATGATAAGTATGTATTATGATTTGATGGGAAATGAACTGCAAAATTTATCTATGATACATCAGTGATGGATGTGAGACTAAACACTTACCTGTGGGAGAATTAAACACTTATTGAGAGGTTTTCCTCTGTTTGAAATCAGTAAAATGTTCCCTCTGAGGTCTTTTTGAAAAGAAATGTAAATTTGACTCTAACCTCATTTTGATTTCATGAAAATCCATCATTTTGTTTTCTCAAAGTATCAAGGTTAACTACTTTTTGAAAAATCTGTTCTGATCAAAAATTAAGTTGATTCTTTCTTGTCAAAGCATGATATTTTACCTTTGCTTGAGGACAAGCAAGATTCTAGGTTGGGGGGAGTTGATAAGTGCCACGTTCTAGTAAAAATAGGATTCAAATATGGCACTTATCCGTTATTTTGAATTGATTTATTCGCAAGATTACCCTAGAAACCTAGTTAAATTGATGGTTATATTAAGGTAAGTTATGCTTTCATATTTTGAAAAGATTTCGTCCAATCAGATGTTTTAATTTTGCTAGGTTTAAAGGTTACGGAAGAATCAAGCTTGCGAAAATCAAGAGCTGGAAGTGAACTAAGCAAAGAATGAAGTCCCAACAGCATTCCAGGCCCAAGAAGCACCAAGGCCCAAGGATTTCTTCATCAGTAAGCTTTAAGCTCGCCCAGGCGACCATCCTATGCCTATTTCACTCGCCTAGGCGAGTAACAAGTTCCAAGAATACACTTTAGCTCGCCCAGGCGCCCAATTTGTGAAGGAAATGGTGGCTTGGGCGACCAAAGCTGGCTGGTGCACAAATCCTATAAATATGGACGGATTTTGGATCATGGAAGCATTCCTTTCTCGCCATTTGACCTCCTTGTTCATATTTTAGCTTGTTTTAAGTTCCTAAGTGAGTGTAGAAACTTAGGGAAGTGAGGAAGAGTGAATTTTGTAGGGAGATTCTGCCGAAAAAAGGATCGATGACGAGCTTAGTTAGTAGTTCTCTCGAGGAGATTCTGCCGATGTTCGCTTAAACTTCTCTAAGGATTGGGCGTACTCTTCTTATCCCTATGCTCTTTTAATTATTTATTCATCGTTCTATTTCTTGTTGGTAATTTCATTCTATGCTTAATGCTTGATTCTACTTGATCACTAGGATCACGCACTTAAATTCCTAAGTGAGACTGGAAAGTAATCTTAGGGTTGGAACTGAATGAATTTACTCGTTACGTTACGTTGCTAGGAATAGGGCATAACATTTTGATCGCATTAAACACGTGAATATGATCTTAATGCTTGGGTATTTAATTAAATATGCGAGGGATCGATATTTAGTAAAATATCCATAGGACTTAATTGCGAGGAATCGAATTAAGGTTACCTAAACATGTGCGTCAACAAGAATAGAACAATAATGCATAGGTAAAATTAATTGAAGGGATAAGATGAAATCCAATCCTACACTTCCTTGACTTGTACTCGTTTATTTATTTTCCTTAATCGTTTATTTGTTTCCATAATCTTTACTTTACTTTACAAACAAAACAACAAATGAATCTCCGTTTTTATCATCTGTACATAACTACTAAACTGGTAACAATTTAATCCAACCGGCGTACACTCAAATCCCTGTGGAGATGAACTTTTACAAATTTGTAACTTGCAACGATAAAACGATGCACTTGCTGTGAAAAATCCTAACAAGGGGGCGAAAATTTCTTATCATAAATCCTCCCCACATATGTGCTTATTTAAGGTGAGATGAGGTTGTTGCATTACATGATCCTCTCACTCCAAATAACCCTAAGTTGTTCGAAAATTTTTGAAAAAGAATATAGCAAGATTCTCTCCAAAAACCGCCACTCTTTCTCTCTCCTCCCTCCAAAGTTTGTTGCAAAAATAAATCATTTGAATTCATAATTCAAATGACTATGTTGTTGAGAGAATCTTCATCCAATCTTTATTGGATAATTCATTTAGATAATATGAATTATCCTCAACAACCAATGTTGTTCAGAGAATCTTCATCCAATTTTTATTGGATAATTCATTTAGATAATTTAAATTATCCTCAACAACCTAACCTCAGAATTTAAAATTCAATTTCAAATTTCAAATTCAAATTCAAATTTCAAATTTCAAATTTCAATTTTAAACATAAATATAAATTCAATCTTATCCAGTTTGTGATTTGAATTTGAAGTCAAATTCAAAATTCAAAATTTCAAATTTTGAATTTGCCCAAAACTTATTTTCGTCAAGTCAACTCCTTGACTTACTAGGATCCTATTGATTTGAGGGGGAGTTGCTTGAAGCACAAAGAACTTCGAATCAAGAAAAGTTGGTTTTGAACTTTCAACATGCCTTTGAAGCATTGAAGAAAAGCTTGTGATCAAATGTAAAAGGAAGGAAGTTTTCTGATGATCCAATCATTGCATTCATATCATTCATAAGTTTGAGAATTAAATCACAAGGCATTGGTAAATTGTTTTAAGTTTTTAAAATAAACTTAGTGTTTTTGGAAAAATAGCATTTCACTAGTTTAATCGATTATAACAGGCAAAGAATCGATTATTTTGTTCTTGATGTTTTCTGGAAATTTTTCAAGAACAGTTTAATCGATTACATTATCGGAATAATCAATTATTTTGTCTGTGATCACATATAATCTGCCTTGGTGACTTTTTTAATCGATTACCACCAAGTTGTAATCGATTACATAAGTCAATTAGAAAATACCATATCTCTAGTTTAATCGATTACCAATTATTGTAATCGATTACGTAGTTCAAACATATTTTTCATCATGCCGGATTTAATCGATTACACGTCGGAATAATCGATTAAATTGTTCGTTATAGTTACCCAGAATCATTATGAATGGTTTAATTGATTATAAGAGCGTATGTAATCGATTACAAGTGCTAAATAATTGATTACAGGAGCACTTTTAATCGATTACAAACGGTTACAAATATCACTATAAATAGAACCCATGCTCAGCTAGTTTCCCAACTTGAGTAATTCGTATTCTGAGCATTCTAAGGCTTTCTAAACATTCTTTAAGTGATATTTCTGGGTTCATTAAGTTCTTGCTTCCATAAAACTATTATGGGTCTTTAAGGGATGAGTGAAGCAAGATTTTCTCTTTTCAAAGCTTAAGGAAAGTTATGTTCTGAGTTTGTTTTCTGCATTCAACCTGGTGAAATCATTCTTATGCATATCATTCTTTGGATCATCAGGTGACTTCTTTCCTTATTCTTTGAAGTTGTAATTCTCTTTTGAATTTTGTGTTGGTTTGTCTATTGTAAATGACTTTCTTGCTTGTAATCTAGAGATAATGTTTCTCTAGGGGGTTTGCTAAGTAGTGTTCTCAGTGGGGTTGTCTCCAAGAATCTAATAGTGTTTTAGATTTCTGAACTTTATCTAGGGTTGATAAAGAGAGGCTTGTAATAACTTGTAAGAACTGAAATTTACAATAGTGGAACTCTACTCTAGTGTTGAGTAGAAGAAAACTGGATGTAGCTTCATAGTGTTTGAAGTGAACCAGTATAATTCTCTGTGTGTTGATTTAATTCTGCATATTTGGTTGTCTTTTGTGAATTCTTGTTATCTACCAAATTCTTGAAGAGTTACATCTCTTGGGTTGAAGTTTGGATAAAAGTTCTTGGTTACAAAAGTGATAAAGATCCAAAAACGGAAAATCTCTAATTTTGATCCATAAATTTTAAATTACCAAGCCTAACCAATTCACCCCCCTCTTGGTTAAGTGTGAAGTGTTCCTATATTTTACAGATTCATGGCCCAAGGCCCATCGAGCCTGTCAACACATTTGGGCCCATTAGGGGAAAAACCAATTTCACCATTAATGCCCAAAATAGGGCGCACAATTCAAGTGGCCTAAACTCGCTATAACTTGCAAGAAAGAATAACCTTTGTGTTTGACCCATTAGTGAAAATAATAGGAATACTCACAATAACCAAGAGGGGCGGTGAATTGGTTAAAACCTTGGTATTTTAAAATCTAAATCAAATCAGAGTTTTAGGATCTTTATCACTTTCAAAACCAAGAAATCTTGTTACTCAATCAAATGTCTCAGCCCAAGAAATCAATAGATCAAAATATAACTTGTTGAATAATGAATATGAATGAAAGAATCAAAGAACAATGAATAATATGAGAGATAGAGAAATAGAATCAAAAGACACAAGCAATTTATACTGGTTGACTTCACAACTTGAAGCTACATCTAGTTTCTTCTAATCAACACTAGATTAGAGTTCCACTATTATAAAATTTATGTTCTTACATGCAATTACAACATCTCCCTTTATCAACCCTAGATAAAGAATAGAAATCTAAAACACTATTAGATTCTAAGAGATAGAGAACCAGAGAACACTACTTTGTTCTTCACACTAGAGAACCCTTCTCTAGATACAAGCAAGAACCCACTTTACAAATTTTTACAGAAATTCAAAACCAGAATTACACACAAAGATTAAGGAGAGAGACAACTTGATGATCCAATGAATGAAATGCACATGAATTACCAAATCAGGATGAGTAGCAAAACTGAATCAGAACATGCTTTTCCTTAATCTTGAAAAGAATCTTGCTCAAGAATCATTCAAAGTCCCATTGATGTTTTAAATGCAGCAAGAAGTAAAAACACTTAGAAAATCACTTTTGAAAGCTTAGAAGACTTATGTGAGCTCAGAAAATACGAATAGGTATGTCTCTCAAAGTTGTAAAATAAGCTAAGCCTTCAATCCTATTTATAACAGAATTTGTAACTAACTTTAATCGATTAAACATGCCCGATAATCGATTAAAATGCTTATGTAATCGATTAAAATAACCATGTAATCAATTAAACCGTTCAAGAATGTTTCTGGATTTGAGCAACGAGAAAAACAATCGATTATCCTGACCTGTAATCGATTAAGATAGAAAGTCTTAGGATAACAAAATGCACTATGTAATCGATTACAAGATTTGGTAATCGATTAAGACAAGGAAGTGATTTTTCTCAAATAGCCTAAGTAATCGATTACAATGTGTGGTAATTGACTATCCCAGCAAGGCTTAAAATTCATGATTAACTATGCAATCGATTACAACACTTAAGTAATTGATTAAAATCATTAACAAAGCAATTTTGTTGTAAACAAAGGCCAAATAATCGATTATTCTGATGGGTAATCGATTACAATGTTCATCAAAGATTTTCCAGATGAACGAAGAACAAAATAATCGATTATATCAGTAAAGTAATCGATTAAACCAGTGAAAATAACATTTTTCCGAAAACCTTTCACTCAGATTAAAACCTTAACCAAATGATAAAAGCTTTGTTATTTTTATTAAAACCATTTAGATTTATGAATGAATGCAAAGCATGGATCATCAATTAGCCTTTCTCTTACACTTGAATCAATTACAACTTCAAGGCATCCAAGCATGTTGAAAGCTCAAAACTGATCTTGAATCAAAGTCTTCCATTCTTCATGATGCTCCCCCTATACCAACAATCTCCCCCTTTTTGGCTTTGAACATGCCAAATTCTTGATTGATTATATGTTGGACTTGAAGTTAATTGAGAGAACCAAAGTTAGGAAAAACTTGAGCTTTGCAAACCTGAGAACAATCCAATCTTTTTGCCAAGAACAAGTGTTAAAGCATTTATTGATTAATCCAGCATTCATTTACATTTATATCTTACTTAATTGGCTAATTTTCAACACTTAGCTCCCCTTTAATTTGACAATCCATTCAATTTAAGATTTGGACAAAAATTGTGCAGAAAAACAGGGTAGAACAGAGTATACTGCAGAACATGAACAAATCAATCAATTTCTCCCCCTATTTGGCTTATCAAAGTCAAAAACATGTAAAGCACAACGGATAATGAATAGGAGAAACATCAATGGATATTTTTATAGATGAGGGAACCATTACAATTGTTGAAAATAAAATAAAAACATGAAAAACAAAAAATAGAAAAAATGACAAAAAAAAACTAAAATGACTCAGACCCATCAAACTGAAGAGTAGCTTCAATATCATCTAGCCTAGCCTTAATGTCTTCTAAAGTTGAACTAGTTTCAGCCCTAAAATCATGATGCATAGAGATTAGGTCATCCATCTTCTAAAGCATGAGTGATTCAAACTAGGTGTAGAGGGGTTGAGCAGGATCCCTTTCTTCATCTTCTTTAGCATCTTCTGCAACACCAGCAGCAGCAGGAGGTTCAAGCATTGGTTGTGGACTAGCCATCTGCCATCCTTGTGGTGTCTTCACCATTCCAAGCTTGTTGAGATGCTTGTCTTTGATGAGGTTGTTGCTTGAGTTTGTGTGGACTACTACTTCATTTGAGAATCAATATGGAAGTAGTCTATGAATCTGGACACAAGCACATCATAAGGGAATGGGTAGTTTACTAGCCTTTTTTATTTCAGCATGATCTCCTTAAGAACGAGAATCCAATTCATCTGAATTGAATTCTTAAGACCATACACTAGTTGTAGGTCTTCATCAGTTGCTTGGGCATGTAACATCCTCAAAATTATATCTTGAATTCATATTTATAATTGAATTGTGGAAGTGTAATGATACTTGGATACAAAAACAATAGTTGAGGAGAAATGACCATATTGTCCTTCCCTTAAAACAAAAATTACAAAAATGTCCTTGAGATGAAAATTACATAAATACCCATGGATATTTTGGTTAGATATTTTAAGGTGGAAATTACAAAAATACCATTGGATATTTTGGAAAATTACAATCATGCCCTTAGAGTACAAATTACCATAATACCCTTGAGGCTAAAATTTACCAAGACACCCTTAGATACTTTGTGAAAACCTGATGAAATTACAGAGTATCCTTTGATGACAAATTACCAAAACATTTTGTGACAGAAAGTTTCAGAATAGAATTTCTATGAATTTTATACGATGATAACTTTGAAATTCTATTCAGGAAAACTTAGGTAGCAAAAAAGTATAGAAAAATGATAAGTAGAATCTGGAGAATTTTCTCTTAATTGTAGGATGAATAGACTTATTTAATAAAATGATTTAGTAATTTTGATTGTTAAAAGTAGTATGGACCAATCAGAATTAAGATAAGAACAGTCTTGTAAGAAAAGTTTGAGTAGTACTCTGTATATATTACTTGTGAGCACTTTTTACTGAAATTGAAGTCAGTTTCTGAAAAACTTTAGAATGCTATTATTCAATATTATCTTTAGGTAGAAGAGTTCAAATCAAACTTGAATTCCGACTAGAAAATGTCATGTGTAAAGCCATAAGGGAATTAGATTTTTCTTCATCATCAAAAATGACATATGTACATAAAGTAACATGAAATGAAGCAAGATTTTTCTCTCTTCCTCTAGTATTCACGTGAAGAAGCAAGAAGCATGGAGAAGCTTCATGATTTGCCAAGTGGAGGGACATTTGGAAGAAAGAAAGGATGAAGCTTCAAGACCATGACAAGTCGTGGGACACTTGTAAAGGTCATGACAAGTGTAGGGACATTTGTAATGGAAGCATCATGACTTAGAGATTTTTGTAAATATTCAATTATTTTCCAACTACTATATAAAGGGGGGGGGGGGAACTTAAGTGCAAGTCATTTTCAAGACCACCCCTTTCTACAAGAAGCCACACGTGAACTTCCTCTCTCATCTCTTCCATTTCATTTTCATCCTTTCCTTTCCAAAGCATAAAGAGGCTCCACATTCCCTTGAAGATCAGGTGTAGAAGGCAGCCTTACTCTATTCCATTTTCAAACATCAAACTCACTTGAGGTAGGCTAGGCTTCAATCTCTAGTTAAGCATTTGTTTGATTTAACCTATTTGCTTAATTAGGCAGATTTATGGTTATTGTTTAGGTTGAAATTTCATATTATTTGAAGGTTATTTTATGATGTGAAAATGTTGATTTAGACCATAGGATAGGTGATGATTTATATGTTGAAATATTGGTGATATTTGGAATCACACTTGATGATTTTGGAAGTGATTTGATGACCTTTGGGCTGTATATTCATATTTTCATTATGGGAATGTTTTTAATTAATTTTGAGAAGTAGTTGTTCAATGGTATGTAGTTAAATGGTTCAAATGCTTGAGTGATTAAATTTGAGGATGAAGTAGTAAGGTGGTAGGTGAAAGGAGATTAAGATGCATGCTAGGTTTTAATCTTTTCTTGTGAAGGTTTAAAGGAATTAGAAATTATTTTGAAGGATATATTGTGGTTTATTAGTTAGATTACTAACATGATTTTTCTGTAGCCTGAGGATAATCAATTATCATGCCTAAGTTGGTATGATTTTTGCTTGAATAAGGTATGATAGTTTAAACCATACTTTTGGATACATATGATGATGTGATATAAACTTTTCCATGAAGTTGTGTGTATTTGCTCATGGATTTTGTTATTGATGGATTTGATGTGATGATATGTTGATTCGTGTTTCCAAATCCAGTATGAGATTTTGTGAAACAGAATCTGATACTACATACAGTACGATAATGTAGTGACCAGGTGCACGTATATGGCATAAATCATGCATGTTTGCGTAAGACGATCGCAGCGTTTACATTCAGTACGAGATGTAGCTACATACACTACAGTATGTAGAGGCCATGTGCACCCTGGTAGAACTTCATTTCATGCATTCATTTAGCTGCATAATTCTTGTGCGAATTTATTTGGTTATATTGAGAATTTACTAACGTACAAATGTGTTTGATGGTTTAGATTTTGCCTACTGAGAAATTTTATTTCTCACTAGATTTGTTTCATTTTTTTTTAGATGGCAACAGTGGTCAATCTCCTTGATGCCCTGGATTGGTGATGGTGTAGAAATGAAGATATGAAGTAGACTTTTGTTTGGAAAAGCTTATACTTGTTTAATATTGACTTTTGTAACAAGGACTATGGCTACTTATAATACATGTATCAGTTTAAAAACTTCTATAATCTATACATTTTAGAATTTATACTAGTATATGTAGATTTCTTAAAAATTTAATTCTAATAAAAATACAATATCTAGAATAATTTTAGGTCGTTACAGGGCATGGTTTATGGCTCTAGGTGTGAGGATATATGTGATAATATAGTGCAAAAGTCTATCCTCATGGGTCATGGGTCCAGTACCTTGCGTAGTTTTCAATCTCATGTAAGGATCATTAAGCATTTCCCTATAAGTATCTACCCTGTTGTAACCCTCAGGATTTTCATCAAATTTTCTTTTTCCTTCAAAAAAGATACCAGCCACTGCCTCCCACACCTCATGGGTAATTTCCATGGGCACTCCATTGACTTGGGACCTCAATATCCCATCCATGGATCCCTTGGCACAGGTGTAGAACACCTTGACCAATTCTGGCTAAAAAGTACCCTTTAACTCCATAAACTTCCTAAGACCCTAGGTTTCTATGAAGGCAAGGAATTGAAAGCCTTCCCTAATGAAACAATCAAGCTCTAAGTACTTAGGAGAACAAACTTGTTTTGTGGCATTGAACTAAAGATAGGTCATACGATCCTTTTTAGTTGTGAACCAAAGGTCTATTTGGACAAGGGGGGTTTGAAGATTCACCAGCCTTTCTCTTAGGGATTTTGGCTCTCTTAGAGGTAGACATCCTAGACAGGGATTCTAAACACACAGAATAAAGAAAATAGAGGTTTAGTAAGAGAGGGTAGAGATAGGTGTGATTTTGTCTTAGATCAAAGGTTCTATTTATAGAAGATTTTAGGCTCCAAGCTTTTGAATTTTGAATAAAATAGCTGTTAGAATGAATTAACTCACTGTAGAGGATTTAAATTTGAATTAGGTGGAAGTTGGGCAGTACAACTTCCAAGAAAATCTGTCAAATTTTACAGTAACTCCACAAATAATCGATTATAATCCTTGTGTAATCGATTATTTTGCAAGCATTCAGAGATAGAAGACAATGTGTAATTGATTATTTTATGTTTTAATCGATTATCATAGAGAGATTTGAATTTCAGAAACAAAGTTTAGCTTGTGTAATCGATTAATCCGACATGTAATCGATTATTCCAGAAGGTATTGAATTTTTGAAAAATTGATTTTCAGCATTTTAATCGATTACCATTCATTGTAATCGATTATTCCAATGAACATTTACATTGTAAAACAGATTTTGGTCATTGTAATTGATTAATCCGATGAGTAATCGACTATTAAAGAGAAAACCAATTTTCAGAAAGAATGAATAATCGATTATTTTGGTAGTGTAATGAATTACATAACTCAATTTTCATACTGAATGATGACTTAAGTGAATTTAATCGATTAATTCGATACTTAATCGATTATTACATAGCATATATAAAAAATAATAGGATTTATGCAGCAAGACATGAGAATTTAAGATTTTGTGATCAAAGCATTTCACATGAAAAGGCATACAACAAGGTATCATAGCATTCAAGCTAAGAGAGATTAGATTTATCCAAGATTCCTAGCATGTTTCTAAGAGCATAAAATCTATCTCTAGCCAATGGTAGTAAAAATATCAGCCAATTGATTATTAGTGTCAATGAAATCAATTTTGATATTACCTCTTTGAACATGATCTCAAAGAAAATGATGTCTTATCTCAATATGTTTGGTCCTTGAGTGCATTATTGGATTCTTTGAAATGTTGATAGCACTTGTGTTGTCACATAGCAAAGGTATTTCTTTTAATTCAACTCCAAAATCTTGTAATTGTTGCTTCAACCATAGGCTTTGTGCACAACAACTTTCAGCTGAGATATATTCAGGTTCAACAGTTAACAAAGCAACACAAGATTGTTTCTTGCAATGCCATGAGATCAATGAACTTTCAAGTAAATGACAAGTTCCACTAGTGCTTTTTCTATCTAACTTACATCCTGCAAAGTCAGAATCAGAATAACCAATAATATTAATTGAAGCACCTTTGGGATACCAAAGACCAACTTTTGGTGTAGCCTTGAGATATTTGAGGATCCTTTTGACTGTTGTTAGGTGAGACTCTTTAGGATTTGCTTGATATCTTGCACACAAGCAAACACTAAGCATTATATCTAGTCTACTAGCTGTCAAATACAGTAAAGATCCAATCATTCCTCTAAATTTTGACTCATCAACCTTCTTTCCACTTTCATCTGAATCAAGATATGTTGATGTTGCCATTGGATTAGCAAGATCTTTACTTTTCTCAATTTCAAACATTTTGATCACTTCAAGGCAATATTTGGATTGATTGAGAAAAGTTCCATTCTTCATTTGCTTCACTTGAAGTCCAAGAAAGAATATTAATTCTCCCATCATTGACATTTCAAATTCTTTTTGCATAGCTGCAGAAAATTCCTTGCGAAGCACATGCTTAGTTGAACCAAAGATTATATCATCAACATATACTTGAACCAATAAGATATCGTTCTTATGCCTTTTGATGAACAAGGTTTTGTCAACATGACCTCTTGTAAAAGATTGTTCAAGCAAAAACTTGCTTAGTCTTTCATACCAAGATCTAGGAGCTTACTTTAAACCATAAAGAGCCTTTTTAAGTTTAAAAACATAGTTTGGATGTTTAAAATCAGTAAAACCAGGAGGTTGTTCAACATATACATCCTTCTCAATGTATCCATTTAAAAATGCACTTTTGACATCCATTTGAAAGAGTTTAAAATCCATTAAACATGCAAATGCAAGCAATAACCTAATGGCTTCCAATCTTGCAACTGGAGCATAAGTTTCCTCATAGTCAATGCCTTCTTCTTGGTTGTAACCTTTAGCAACCAATCTAGCTTTATTTCTAACTATGATTCCACTTTCATCAAGTTTATTTCTAAAAACCCATTTTGTGCCAATAGGTTTGAGAAAGGATGGTCTAGGAACAAGTTCCCAAACTTCATTTCTCTTGAACTGATTTAACTCATCATGCATGGCATGCATCCAATGTTCATCATGTAAGGCTTGATCAATATTCTTAGGTTCAATTTGAGAAACAAAAGCCATATTACAACATAGATTTCTTAATGAAGATCTAGTAGATACTCCCTTTGAAACTTCACCTATGATGTTGTCAAGTGAGAGATCTCTTGTTGTTCTCCACACTTTAGGCTCTTAAATAGGTGTTGATTGTTTTGTTTTAGCACTTGGTTCTTCTTTCTCTTTATTTATGGAATCATTAAGCTGAATAAATTCTTCCATAGGACCTGCATCTACATCACACTTCTTTTCCTCTTTAGAGGGATTAGACTCATCACAAATCACATGTACAGATTCTTCCATGCACATTGTTCTTTTGTTGAAAACTCTATATGCTTTACTATGTAATGAATATCCAAGGAA
>PYAF01002997.1:19835-32622 GCA_007407185.1 Glycine tomentella | reverse complement strand
GTGGAGGGAAGTTTCACTAGAGTGGGTGAAACTCTGTAATTTTAACCCTCAGAGCGGAGGGAGGTTTCACTAGAGTGGGTGGAACTATTTTGTTTCTGGTACCTTGTGAAAATTATCTGAGATCTCAGTCATGCATCATTTAATAAAGAGAGCATGCATCACTCATCATATACTTGTCTATAAGAGTTATTTTATGTTTATGTATATTTGTTGTTTATTTTAAAGTTGTTATATATTTATTTTATTTTTTGTCAATTATCTGATCATGTTTATTAAATACTTACCCGAGTGTGTCTGTGGTTGACACCTGTGATGACCCCAATTTATTTGGGCGAGCAGAGGAACAGTGAAATGCTTAGATATGGAGGAGCTTGATGAATTATGTGCTTTGCTTTGACTTGATGTATGGATGATATCACTTGTTGTTGCTGCTTTTGGGAGTTCTGTACTATTTTGGTGATCTGCATTATATTTTGATAGTCTGTATTCTATTTTGGATGACTGTACCACGGACTGTTATATTTACTTATGCATAAATAACTCTGACTGTGAATTATGTTAAAACTATTCCAACTTAGCAATTCGACTAGAATAATATTTTACATCACTAAACTCCATAGAAAAAAAAAATTCGTAACGTAATAGCGTAGACGATTAAATACGAGACAACGTAATAATCTAAATGAAAACGAAGTCGTTATATAGACAAAGCCTGACTGAGATTTACAGTCATCTCTATCACTCTAGAAGCTAGCATCAGTGAATCCCTTCACTTTCAACTCATTACTGCAACCATAGATCATAAATAGATCCTTAGTCCTTCTCAGGTACTTTAGGATCGTCTTTACGGCCGTTCAGTGAACCTCTCTAGGATCAGCCTGGTATCGGCTTGTAATGCTCAAAGCATATGAGACGTCTGATGCATATGGAATCCTCTCCATGCATTCCCTTTCGGCTGGTGTTTTTTGGACACATAGCTTAGGGAGATGAATGCCATGACTGACAGGAAGAAAAATCCTTTTTGACCCATCCATGCTAAACCTCTTTAGCATTTTATCTATGTACGTGGATTGGGATAATCCCAGCAACCTCTTGGATCTATCTCTATAGATCTTAATACCTAGTATATAGGCAGCCTCTCCCATATCCTTCATGGTGAAGTTCTCTAACAACCAAATCTTCATGGACTGTAACATGGGAATGTCATTTCCAATGAGCAATATGTCATCTACATATAGCACAAGGAAAACAACAATGCTCCCACTAACCTTCTTGTAGACACATGGTTCATCTTCATTCTTGATAAAGTCATTACCCTTAACAACTTCATCAAAATGAAGATTCCAGCTCCTGGAAGCTTGCTTAAGCCCATATATTGACTTCTGAAGTTTGCATACCATATGCTCTTGGCCTTTGGACTCAAAACCTTCAGGTTGTGTCAAGTTGTGTCATATACACTTCCTCCTTCAAGACACCATTCAAGAAGGAGGTTTTGACATCCATCTGCCAAACCTCATAATCATGATTTGCTGTGATATGCTACTATAGCTAGCATAATCCAAATAGAATTGATCATAGCAACAGGCGAGAAGGTCTCCTCAAAGTCAATTCCTTGCCTTTTGACGGAAACCCTTTGCAACCAACCTAGCTTTATAGGTTTGGATGTTGCCATCAGTATCAGTCTTCTTCTTGAAGACCCACTTGCACCCAATAGGAACTATTCCCTCAGGTGGTGGAACCATGGTCCTTACCTTGTTTTGATGCATCGAATCTATTTCAAACTCCATGGCTTCTAGCCATTTTGAGGAGTCAACATCCTTGATTGACTCAGTGTAGAAAGTAGGCTCATCATCTTCAACGGTCTATTGATTCTCAATCACAAATCTGTACCTCTCAGGTGGATGACTAACCTTAGCACTCCTATGGTTTGGGTGTCTATTGCCTCTAGTTGAGGCATCGCTTGATCAACAAACTCGGGCTCCGCTATCAGTCCTTGTAGGTCTTGAATTTCTTCAAATTCTACCTTACTCCAACTATCTTGAGGAAGTAGATCCTCCTCAAGAAAAGTAGCATTCTTGGACACAATGACTCTTTGGTCCTCAGGTTAGTAAAAGTAGTATTCCTTAGTTTCTTTGGGATAACCTACAAAGTAGCACAAGGTGCTCCTAGCCCCTAACTTTTCAGGTGCTAGGGTCTTGGCATAAGCTGGACAACTCCACACCTCGAGATAACTCACGTTGGGCTTCCGGCCCCTCCATGTCTGATACGGAGTAGTCAGAACAGGTTTCGACGGAACCCTATTAAAAAGATGTAGCGTTGTATGTAAGGAGAATCCCAAAATTGATTTTAGGAGCTTCGTACCGCTCATCATAGACCGTACCATGTCTAGCAAGGTCTGATTCCTCCTCTCAGACACATCATTCTCATGTGGTGTGTAAGGAGCCGTCAATTGTGAGAGAATCCCATTCTCTCTTAGATAATCTTGAAACTCCTAACTCAAATATTAACCACCTTGATTAGATCAAAGTGTCTTAATCATCTTGCCAAGTTGTTTCTCCACTTCATTCCTAAACTCTTTGATCTTTTCAAAGGCCTCGAAATACACATATCCGAATCTGGACTTATCATCAGTACAGGTAATGAAATAGGAGTATCCTCTTCTAGCCCGAGTAGACATGGGCCATAAACATCAGAATGAATGAGTTTTAATAACTCATTGGCTCTATGACTCGCAAGTTTCTCAACCTTAATCTTCTTCATTTTTCCAGCCAAACAAGACTCACAAGGTCCAAAGGATTCAAAATCCATGGAATCTAGATAACCATCATGATGGAGTCTATACAGTCTTGTCTCATTAATGTGTCCCAACCTACAATGCCAAAGATATAATCGATTACCTAATCTTGGCTTCTTAGCTTGAATGCTAAGAATCTCACTATTCGAATCTAAATCCAAAACATACAATCCATTCACCTTAGATGCACAAGCATAATTAAGATCATTCATAATGATGGAAAACTTTCCATCCTTTATTATAAAGTGAAAACTAGCTTGTTCCAAAATAGAAATAGAAATAATGTTTCAAAAAATAGATAGAACATAGAAACAATTATTCAAATGTAAAGAAAGGCTCGTAGGCAACATAAGATCCACATCCCCAATAGCTAGTGCAACAACTCTTGCTCCATTCTCGGCGCAGAGATTGATCTCATTATTTCCCAACTTCCTAGGACTCTTTAGTACCTACAACATATTGCAGATATGAGAACCACAGCCAGTATCCAATACCCATGAAGTTGAATCAACACTTGAAAATTTTATCTCTATAGTGAACATACTAGTGGTAGAAGCATCACCATGCTTCCTTTCCTTAAGGCTCGCAAGGTACAATTGGCAGTTCCTCTTCCAATGTCCTTCCTTCTGACAATGGAAGCATACAACATTAGCCTTGTCCTTAGACTTCTCCTTTCTTTTACCCTTGCCTTTGCCCTTCTTCTTTTTGGGCTTGCCCTTGGGCTTGTGCTTGTCTGTCTCTACAGACTTGCCCTTACCCTTAGCCTTATTAGGCCCGCCAATCAGAAGGGCTTGGGTCTTGTTCTTTTTAACAGTACCCTCAGCAATGGTCAGGAGATTCAACAACTCTGGGAGTGTTGTCTCCACCTTATTCATATGGTAGTTGACCACAAAACCGTTAAATGAAGGTGGCAAGGACTGCAGGACTAAGTAAACACTGAGCTCATGGTCCATGATAAAGCCTAGAGAACCAAGTTTCTCTATAAGCCTAATCATCTTGAGGACGTTCGCTACAACCGCAGTGCCCTCAACCATCTTGCAGCCAAACAGTTCCTTGGTCCAGGTTTCAAAATGCTCAGCCCTCCTTTGCTTATCCCAAAGCTCTTGCAAATTCAAGATAATGGAGGGAGCATCCATATGCTCATTCTGACGCTGAAGCTCCGCAAACATAGATGCAAGTAATATGCATATTGCCTTCTCATTGTCCACTAGGTGTTGTCTATGGGCTTCCCAGTCATACTCACCATACCTATCTTGCCCTTGAGCAAGGGAAACAAGACTAGGAGAATCTAGAACATACACTATCTTTTCAGAATGTAAAACTATTTTTACATTCTGATACCAATCCGTGAAGTTTGGACCAGTTAACTTGTTAGCATCCAGAATTGAGCATAAATTAAAATTTTTGGCCATAACTCAATTGCTGAAAATAAAAATAAAAATACATAAGTATTTCACGACAAATACGAAGACTTTTAAATGTATATGGCCCTCCCACTATTTTCTCTAAAATCAATGACACTCGGTGATTCATTTAGTGTTATCCTTCATAAGGATATCCGTAGTGGGCTAAGAGAAAGGCTAGGTTCATTAGTCTTCGGCTGTGCCTGCAAAACTAACTTATCTAGTGGATTGATCTTATCAACAACATCTCTATATCTTCTCTTAGATCATTAGGTTGACAACTCTCTGTCACTTAGTGTCACATCACTATGTAACAACCTGGCCACATTGCCTTAGATGCAAAGACCAGCTGAGCCTGCAACCTATACACCTATTCTAGCACAAACCATCATCCAAAGTGTCATACACTTCGAATAACACCATCACCCAACAAAATGATAGGTCTTAGCTGAGCTAGAGAGTACTACTATGTAGAAGGGATTTGAGTGCCATTGAAGATGGGAGGCAATCAAAACATGCTAGATAATTTTATTTGAGGGCTCATTTTCGGTCTCATCTTTAATTTTTATTTTATCTTGCATGCATAATTAGACATACAAACTATCTATCACATAGTTCATTTTAAACGGCTTGTCTTATCATGCATATTAGCCGTAAAGTGACCGCGTCTAATAATCATGCATGCTAGTCATGATTTTAAAATTTTAAATTTCCAATTCAAAATTTGAAATTCGAAATTTTAAAATCAAAATATAAATCATGCATTTTCGAAATTCAAACACACGGTGGGGATGATCATGGTGCCTTACGTTTTTTTTCATCCAAAGCGTCTTCAAGCCTCGGATCAAAAACTTCATCAAACACGCTCGGGATCATCAACACGGCCGAGCCTCCTCCTTGGTCTCTCCATGGTCCAACGAGCTTGAACTTTATCGATTCAAATTTTACATCCAAAATAATTAAAATAAAAGACGTAAAATTTAAATTGGGACAAAAACAATCCCTTTTAACAAAAAATAAATAGGGACAAACACAATCCCATTTAACAAAAAAAAAATTAAAATTGAAATTTAAACATACATGCAAAGAACCATGACCATCCATATGTTCATGTACCTACAAGGAAAGTTAGGAAACAAACAAACAATTTGCAAATTCTAAACCACCGTCGAATTCATCTTCATCAAAATAACAACATTTGATAATCAACCGAAAAACATGATCAAGATTCAAAATTTAAAATGTGATGGAGCTGCCTTAGATATATCTAGGCGGCGGCTATGGTAGGTGTTCTTAACCACCATGACTTTGGAACTTCTAGTCTAAATAGACTTGATGAAAAAAAATCCATAGCCCAAGACTCCTCTTGGCCACCACTTTTGTCTCCATAAAGTGGTGTCTCACTTTGAACATAATCACAAGAAAAAAATCCTTTCATAAAGAATAAAAGGAAATTTAAAGAATATTGTTCAAGAAAAGGATGAAGATTTCAAAATGGTTTTTGAAAATTCAATTGCTAATAAAATTCCACGAGCCAGGCTCTAATACCACTTGAAAGTTCAAAAAATGCAGCAACTTCGTCCAACCACGGTGTGCTCACATGTTGGGGTTTTAGAAATACCTTTATCACTTGAAGTCTCAAAGAAGATGACGCCCTCCAATGGTGATCCACACGGTCATCTCCTTCTCGCAAGTGAGAACTTTTTCTCCTTGATTCCTCCTTCTCCTTGATGGCTTGCCAGGCGCATGAAAGGTGTGAGGCTTTCAAGTATTTGGTTTCTGTTCTCAAGACTATAATGGTGCCTTGAGGTTAGGTGAAGGTGCAGCAAAATAGGAAAGAAGATCAGGGAGAGGAAAAGCTAGAGCTTGGTTCAGAACCAAGAGAGGAGGGGGCGAAAATTTCTTCTCATAAATCCTCCCCACGTAGGCGCCTATTTAAGGTGAAATGAGGTTGTTGCACTGCATGATCCTCTCACTTCAAATCAGCTCAAGTTGTTGGGAAAATTTTTGAAAAATAATCTAGCAAGATTCTCTCCAAAAACCGCCACCCTCTCCCTCTCCTCTCTCCAAAGTTTGTTGCAACAATAGCTCATTTCAATATAGAATTCAAATGATAATGTTGTTGAGAGAATCCTCATCCAATCTTTATTGCATAAATCATTTAGATAATATGAATTATCCTCAATCTTCATCCAATCTTTATTGGATAATTCATTTAGATAATAAATTATCCTTAACAACCTAAACTCGTAGAATTTAAAATTCAATTTCAAATTTCAAATTCAAATTTCAAATTTCAAATTTAAACTTAAATATAAATTCAATCTTATCCAGTTTGGGATTTGAATTTGAATTCAAATTCCAAATTCAAAATTTCAAAATTCAAATTTTGAATTTGCCCAAAACTTATTTTGGTCAAGTCAACTCCTTGACTTACTAGGATTCATGGCCCAAGGCCCATCGGGCCTATCAACATATTTGGGCCCATTAGTGGAGAAACCAATTTCACCACTAATGCCCTAAATAGGGCGCATGATTCAAGTGGGCTTGAAGTCCAACTCTAACCCAATTTAACTCATAGTCTTGATAAAGCCCAATAACTAATTATTGGCCCAAACTCACTATAACTTGCAACAAAGAATAACCTTTGTGTGTGACCCATTAGACCCAATTAGTCACTGACATACATAAACTTGCACCAATTAAAATGTTTTAACGAGCCCAATTCATTTAATGACCACATAAGACACTAGCAATGCTCTACGGCCCAGAACTAATTGAGTTGATCAAGTGATCTACCTTTCTAATTTGGATACCATGTCTCCATCATCCCTCACATCGTCATTCACATTTAGTCGAGAGCAAGGATAAAGTATCGTCTCTATTTATTGACTAAATATAACTTTTCACAGGAACTATGAATCTCTTTCTATTGACTCTAAGATATATCATGACTCCTCATGATTTGTTACTATGCATAGATTCCTGAGTCAACTAGAACTCATACAAGCCCTACCGGTCTTGTTAACGACTAATCCCTCGTAAAGGATTGAGTCGTTCCAGTATGTCCATCTATACTCATTATTGAGGTTACACCCAGGAGTACACTGTTCTCCCCATTTTTAGGCAGATAGAGTCGTACAGTCAAAGTATAACCCTAAGACACTGTATTCGATGACATCCTCAAGTCTAGGACAATCCGCACTACCAAACGATGAAAGACTTTACAAATCCAATAATATTTTAAAGAATCCTTGTGGAGTCTCTTGGCAGTTTAGTTCAATGCCATCTGTTCCCCAACAGATCCACCGACGACATTATTTAAGGCATCACCATGCCTGCATTCCATGAGGTCCCTACCTTGTATCTCTATATAAGTAGAAGATGTCATACTAGTCTTATTGAGATCATCAACGCCCTTTCTTGATGATTCAAGACTAGGAACAAGCTTCAGGCAATAGCATTTAGTGTCCTCGAATCCTCATGATCATGATCATGATCCCTATCACAGATCCTTGAGTGTACACTTGTTCTATTCCTGGGGCCTTTAGCTTTAAACACATATTTCTATAAATATAGTTGAGACATAAATATGATAAAGATAAAGTTTTCCTCTTATTAATCATGAAATAATAAATAGTACAAGGTGTTCAACTGATAAATCAGATTGTCTCTATGACACCTACATACTAACAATTTCATGTTCCAAGAATGTCTGGGTTCACTGAACCAGATTTCAAATTTGAATTTAAAAATAAGATTGTTAGTTACAATTTTTGAAAATTGTGCAGTTTTGCAGAAATGCCATAGATAATCAATTACATAAGCTTGGTAATCGATTATACCAGAGAATTTCAACTTTTAAAATAACTTTCAACAACACGTAATCGATTAATCCGACATGGTAATCGATTACTCCAGGGAGTTTGAGTTTCTTTAAACAGCTCTCAAGTCTTAAGTAATCGATTAAAATACAGGGTAATCGATTACTCCAGAGAGTTTCTTTTTCAGAATTGCATTTTAACACCAAGTAATCTATTAATACGTGTGGTAATCGATTATAACAAAGAATTATGCAGTATGAACAGTGATTTCCATCAGATTTTGAATTTCAATAATTTGTGATGCATGGTCAATTTTGATTGCATATCATGTAGTCAAACAAATATAGGCAGGCTATCAGATATTAGATTCATCAAGAATTCCTAGCATGTTCCTAAGATCATAGAATCTATCTCTAGATAAGGGTTTGGTAAAAATATCAGCCAATTGATTGTTTGTATCAATATACTCAATTTTGAGATTACCCTTTTAAATATGATCTCTAAGGAAGTGATGTCTTATCTCTATGTATTTTGTCTTTGAGTGCATGACTGGATTCTTTGATAGGTTTATTGCACTTGTGTTGTTACATAGCAGGGGAATTTTTTCAACTCTACACCAAAATCTAGGATTTGTTGCTTAAGCCACAAACGTTGTGCATAGCAACTTCCAGTTGCTATGTATTCAGCTTTAGCTGTTGAGAGAGCAACACATGATTGCTTCTTGCATTGCCATGAAATTAATGAGCTTCCTAACAAGTGGCATGTTCCACTGGTGCTTTTCCTATCAGGTTTGCATCCTGCAAAATCAAAATCTGAATAGCCAATTAAGTTCAATGATGCACCTTTTGGATACCAAAGACCAACTTTTATGGCTAGTTTGAGGTATTTGATGATTCTCTTGATGTTAGATACAAAGGGAGCTAGAAGAGGATCAACACAAGGATGAAGCCATGTGTCTTAAATAGAGTTTAGCTTTTACAAGCCGAATAATTGAAGGCATTTGTAATTTGTTAAGTTGTTTAAGAGTCTCATCTTATGATCCCTTGCATTGCATAAACATGATCATTAGCATGCATACATGATTTGTGAAAAGCATCAAGGTTTCATGTTTGCATAAAGAAGAAAATTTCTCATGGTTAAGTTATGGAAAATCACATTGTGCACTAACTTAATTGATTCCCAACATTGGTAATCTATTACTTAAGTCATGAAGAACTAATTAATTGATTATAAGGAAATGGTAATCGATTACACAGTACAAAACACAAAATATGTCTCCCTGGGTTAATCGATTACCATCTAATCGTAATTGATTACATTAGCTTGTTTTAAAACAAAGACTGTCTGTGATAATCGATTACAAGTCATTTTAATCGATTACATTGTTCATATATCTTTTCTAGAAAGAACTAAGAACCCTTTAATCGATTAAATAGGATATTAATCGATTATTTTAATTAAAATAATCGATTACATGGACAATGTAATCGATTACATTCAGTTGAATCAGTTTTCTATAAAAAGTTGATGGGTTTTTTGTTTTAAAGAGAACTTGATTTTGCGAATTCAAAATCACTTTAAAAAATCCTCACATTCTGAGAAAAGAAATATTGAGATACATAGCTCTTGTTCCAAAACCAAGAAACACATGCATCATTGATCAATTTGTTTTGAACAAGATTTGACAAGAGTTTTCATGGAGAGCAGATTTCAAGATTGCATTGTTTTCAACCTGAGTTTGTTTGGTAAATTCATTCTCTCATGTTCTGAGGATCATAAGGTTGTATCTCTCTTATACTCTTGAAGTGATTTGTTTGTTTCTTGTAAGTTCCTAGTTCAAAAAGGTTCTTTTAATCTTTTCTAGAGTAGGGTTCTCTAGAGGGAAGAATAGAGAAGGATTCTCTAGTTCTTGATCATTAGAAGTTTGAAGGGGTTTTTAGATTCTGTTTCTTTATCTAGGGTTGATAAAGGTGATCACTTGTAAGCTTGTAAAGAACAAATTTTGATATAGTATAACTCTAGCCAGAGTTTGGTTAAAAGAAATTGGATGTAGCTTCTCTTTTGAGGAGTGAACCAGTATAAATTTGGTGTTCTCTTAATTCTCATCTTCCTATCTTAATTTGCTTATCTTGTGGTTAATCTTTTGAGATCAACTGATATATTTTCTGCTATTGTTTAAAGTGAAGGGTGAATCTCGATTGATTGAATGTTTAAGTTTTAACAAGGGTGAACTTGTGATACGATCTTTAATCCGTTGCTAGTTTTCAAATAAATTTTTTAAAGTCCTTGTTTTAACCAATTCACCCCCTCTTGGTTAATTGTGTGTGTTCATATTGTTTTTGTTTGACAGCGGTGAGGTGTGACTCCTTAGGATTAGCTTGATATATAGCACACAAACACACACTCAACATTATATCTGGTCTACTTGCTGTCAAGTACAGTAGTGATCCTATCATTCTTCTATACTTTGACTCATCAACCTTCTTGCCCTTTTCATCTGAATCAAGATAGGTTGAAGATTCCATAGGAGTAGCAACATCTTTGCTTTTCTCCATGTCAAATTTCTTGATCAATTCATTGCAGTATTTTGATTGGTTGAGAAATGTCCCATTTTTAATTTGCTTCACTTGAAGACCAAGGAAGAATGTCAATTCCCCCATCATAGACATTTCAAACTCATTCTGCATAGAGATAGAAAATTCTTTGCACAAAGAGTGGTTAGTTAAACCAAAAATCATATCATCAACGTATATTTGAACCAGTAGGATATCATTGCCATGCTTCTTGATAAACAAGATTTTGACTACTTGTCCTCTTATGAAAGATTGGCTAAGAAGGAAGTTACTCAATCTTTCATACCAAGACCTAGGGGATTGCTTTAATCCATAAAGAGCTTTTTTTTTAGTTTGAAAACATGGTTAGGATATTTGAAATCCCCTATAGGTTGATCAACATAGATTTTCTCCTCAATATATCCATTAAGAAAAGCACTTTTTACATCCATTTGAAGTAGTTTAAAATCCATTAAACATGCATATGCAAGTAGTAATCTAATGGCCTCTAACTTTGCTATTGGAGCATAGGTTTCCTCGTAGTCAATACCTTCCTCTTGGTTGTAACCTTTTGCAACCAATCTAGCTTTGTTTCTAACTATGATGCTACTTTCATCTAGTTTGTTCCTAAAATCCCACTTGGGAGAAGAAGATCTAGGAACAAGTTTCCAAACTTCATTTCTCTTGAACTGATTAAGTTCATCATCCATGGCAAGCATCCAACGCTCATCAAGTAAAACTTGGTCAATGTTCTTAGGTTCAATTTGAGAAACAAAAGCCATATTACAGCAGAGATTTCTTAGTGAAGATTGTAAAATATAGGAACACTTCACACTTAACCAAGAGGGGGGGTTGAATTGGTTAGGCTTGGTAATTTAAATAATTTATTAAACACAATCAGAGTTTTTGCCCTTTTGGATCTTTATCACAAACACAACCAAGAACCTTTATCCAAGAATCAACCCAAGAGATGTCATGCTTCAAGAATTAAGTAGTTAATAAGAATTTACACAAAACAATCAACTATGCAGAGTTAAACAAACACATAAGAAATTATATTGGTTCACTTCAAACAATATGAAGCTACATCCAGTTTTCTTCTACTCAACACTAGAGTAGAGTTCCAGTATTGCAAATTTTAGTTCTTACAAGATCCTTACAAGTCTCTCTTTATCGACCCTAGATAAAGTTCAGAGATCTAAAACCCTATTAGATCCTTAGAGACCAAACCCAGCTGAGAACACTACCCAGCAACACTTAGAGAAACACTATCTCTAAAATACAAGAACCCAAAATACAATAGACAAGGCAATACAAGTTTCAACAGAAAATTACAACACTCAAAGATTAAGGAAAGAAATCACCTGATGATCCAAAGATTGATATGCATGGAATGAATTTACCAGGTTAATGCAAGCAACAACTTCAGAACATGGCTTTCCTTGATCTTTGAAAAGAAAATCTTGCTTCTCTTAATCCTTAAACACGCATAAGAGTTTTGTGGAAGCAAGAGCTTTGTGAACCTAGAAAAATCACTTAGAGAATGTTTAGAAATCTTTAGAATGCTCAGAATTCGAAATACTCAAGTTAGAAAAACAGCTAAGCAATAGTTCTATTTATAATAATTTTCGTAACCGCTTGTAATCGATTAAATGCGCTCCTGTAATCGATTATTTAGCATATGTAATCGATTATATACGCTCCTGTAATCTATTAAAGTGTTCATAAGGATTATGGGTAACCACAACGAGCAATTTAATCGATTATCCCGATGCGTAATCGATTAAATCCGAAACATGTATAAACATGAATGTACTGTGTAATCGATTACAATAATTGGTAATCGATTATATCCGACAATATAAAAATCATGTTTGAACTATGTAATCGATTACAGTAATTGGTAATCGATTAAGCCAGAGTGATGATATAAACTGTATGAGTAATGTAATCGATTACAGAAGAGTGGTAATCGATTAAATAAGTCACTAAGGGAGATTCTAAGTGATCAAAGACAAAATAATCGATTATTCCGATAGTGTAATCGATTAAACTGTTCTTGAGAATTTTCCAGAAAGCTTCAAGAACAAAATAATCGATTCTTTGCTTAATTTAATCGATTAAATCAGTGCAATGCTATTTTTCCAAAACACTTAGCTTATTTCAAGATTCAAAACAATTACTTAATGCCTTTGTGATTTAATCCTAAATGCT
>PYAF01002997.1:0-14734 GCA_007407185.1 Glycine tomentella | reverse complement strand
TAATATAACAGTCCATGTACAATCTCCAACATATCTAAAATAAGATACAGACCATCCAACCAAAATAGTCCAATACAAATTACATAGCTTCAGCAACACCAACCAGAGTCAACAATACACCAAGCCAAGTATAGAATACAAATCATCCAAGCTCTTCCATCACACCATCTCAGCTTTAAACTTTCACTGTTCCTCTGCTTGCCCAACAGATTGGGGTCATCACAGGTGTCAACCACCGACACAAAATAGGGTAAGTATATGATAACCATAGTTAGATAAACAACAGATTTATAGTAAAACCAAAATAACAATCATAAAACAGATACATGATGAATGATGCATGATTTCTCTGTTAAAATGATGCATGACTGAGATCTCAGGTTCACAATAAATGGTACCATAGTCAAGATAGCCCCACCCTTTCCTAGTGGAACAAACTTATCCATCTAGTCAGGGTAGCCCAGTGGCGCGTAGGAATATCACCTCCACCTATGTGATCATCATGGTGGTGTGGTCCTCACTGTCTCGACTACCCCCTAGTTCATAACTCCTTTGAACGCGTGGACTCAGTTTAGCTATCCGACACACCTCCTCTTGAGGTCACTCCATTACCTCTTCTCTGAGGTAATTAAATGCAGATGAAATATGTAATGATTCGTTTTTTATTTCTTCTTTACCATTAGCCTCCCATTTATTTCTCATATGCTTTAACCATTTAATATAAATCCCACACAGAACTCAGCTCAACATATTACGCATGTATTTAGAAACACTCAGCAACGCATGGTTTTAGTAACAATTCATATAACACGTGAACTTTATAGAATACACTCACCATATAAACTTTAATATAAACATCCAATTAATATACAACATACCATCTTTATTAAAATATCAAGTAAATAACAAAATAACGTGCAAACTTTAGTACAACTTTTGTACAACATCAAGCAAGTAATAAAGTAACACAATCTTAGTAAAGCAAGTAAAGTATACATAGCCACAAAGTATAAATAGTTAGGTTGCTTAATCACTTTCTTATTAGACTATATTCAAGTTAATTATTTCTTTAAGTTATTTAAGGTTACTCATCCAAATCATCATCTATGTACCCTTTTTTAGTTCATTGAGGCATTTTAACAAACACATGTTATACAAAGCTAAAGTCTTATAGGAATAAATGATAACATAGCTTAAGTCTTATAGAAATAAATGGTAACATAACATAATCAATATCTAAGCCATGTGTATCACAATACTTCCCCATACATTGCTTTCTTAAGTTGAAATTTTAGCAACAAGCTTCCAAGACTTCCTAGTTTCTTCACGTGAACTTTCAAGGGTTGTGGGCCTTGGTTTGCTTTGAAATTTTAGTGAAAGGGATGTAGGAATGAAGTAGGTTGCTTCAAGTGTAATTGCCTTCATTTGGTTCCCACCACTCCTATTTATAAGCTAGGTAAAGTGGCTTTATTAGAAAAATCTCCAAACTTATGATTACCTTGCTTTCTATTTGGTTTATTTTCATTGGCTAAGGGTTGTCCACCATACAAGTGGCTAGATTCTTGAGAGTTCCACACCCTTCTTCAGTCCTCTTTATTTTCACGTGGATTGCTACGCTTCTAGGGAAAGTTTTAACCAATTTGCCTTCCTTTTACGTTTTTGTGTTTTTCTTATTTTTTGAAAAAACCCGTTTTAGTAAAATAATGGTTATGACTTCATTAACCGTTGGATCTCCTTTAAATTTTAAAGGCATACTACTATCACACATATCTAACTTTTGACCATTGGGATTTTTGAAATAATAACTATAACTTCCTCTGTATCCAAAGGAATCAAGAGAAAGTTTTCTTCAACAAAAATCTCCTTAAGCCATCATTGCTTGGCTTTCCAAATGGTCCAATTACATGTTACCTTTTAGCCATACAAGTGTCCTAAATCTTGATTTTTCTCAAGCTTTCTTCCTTTTTCTTGTAACTCCACGGCCATATTAGATTTTTAGAGCAAATATGTTGCAATTTTACAAATTTCACATAATGGCTTTGAATGGCTGAAATTTTAGAGATTTTAATGCTTTATTTTACTTACTTATGTCTTGAAATTGTATCAAATTATTTCTATAATTTATGAAACCCATATTCAACTTGCTTTCTTAGGAGTAAAATTAGTTAGAAACTAACTTAGGGTTTAGTGACATTTTAATAAGATGTCACACATTTTTCTTCCAATAGTTTTATCTAATTTCCTATTGGTTCATTTTGTTTTTAATTAGTAAAATATCTAGACCACTTATTAAAGAATCTATTCCTTCTATAATTAAGAGAAAATTTCCTAGATTGTATCTTTCTCCTTTCTGTGTTTCTATGGAACTTAGATTAATCTAGATTCAATTCTTTTTGAAATATTTTTCAAAATTTCTAAAAATTCTATTTCATGGTTTTTCATTACTAGTAATGTTAATAATTCCTTATCTAGGAGCATACTATACTTTTGTCAGGTTTCCATGACCTTACTGAGGCTATCTGACCTTATCAGAGCTAAAAGGGTATTTTGGTCATTTGCAAGAATGTTCAGGGGCACTTTTGTCATTTACAAAAATGTCCAAGGGTATTTATGTCATTTTTCTAGGAATGCATATTTATAAAAAAAAAAAAAAGCACATATATATTGAAATATGAGGGTGTTACACTACCTGCCCTCACCATCAAATCAGTGAGAAATTATTGATCCAGTATTTTTATGAAGGCTTGATGTTGATGGACAGGAGTATGATAGATGCAGCCAGTGCAGGCACTTTGATGGACAAGACTCCTCTTGCTGCAAGATAGTTGATTTCTAACATGGTAGCCAATTGGTACTGGAGGACCTGCAACATCCAAGGTGGCTGCAAATGAAGTTTCTATTTCTATGGTTGCTGATTACTAGAGGTTGGAGAATAAACTGACAGAATTAACATCCCTTGTGAGACAACTTGCCATTGGTAAACAATAGAATGTGATGGCAGCCAATCAACTAAGGTTGTGTGGTATTTGTTGTGCACCTGATCATCCAACATAATCATGTCCTACTCTTCAAGAGACAGAACAAGCTGCTGAAGTTTCTACCATACAATCTAGCCATTCAGACCTCAACAACAATATAATCCTTACTCCAACACTTATAATCCTGGTTGGAGAGATCACTTGAATTTGAGGTATGGTCCTGGTCCACAACAAAAACAACAGCGTCCATTCAGACCTCAACAGCAGCAATATCAACCCTCCAATAGCAAATACCAACCTCCCTCATTCTGACAACAACCACAGTTCCAGCAGTCTGCACCTACACCTGCACAACCTGTGCAAAGCAGTTCTGGACCTTCCTTGGAGGACCTGATGAAGCAAATGGAAACCATCAATATTCAGTTTCAACAAAATGTCAGTGCCACCATCCAAGACCTGCAGACTCAAATTGGACAGTTAGCTACAACTATCAACCAGATGCAACAACAAGGTTCTGGCAACATTCCAGCACAACCAGTTATTAATCCAAAGAATGTGAGTGCTATTACCTTGAGGAGTGGCACAGAGCTTCCAAATTCAACAAATACTGGTAAAAAAATTGATGATGGTGCAAAAACAGATTCTGCACCCAAACAGATTTCTCTACCTTTTCCTTCTAGATTCATTCCTGCAAAGAAAGTGGAGCTTGATTCTGATCTGCCTGAGACTTTTAGGAGGGTGGAAGTCAACATTCCCCTCTTGGATGCCATCATACAGATTCCAAAATATGCAAAGTTCTTGAAGGATTTGTGCAATGACAAGAGGAAGATGAAAGGAAATGAGCATGTCAAGAATGGCAAAAATGTTTCTGCACTTATACAGGGCAAAACTATTGTTGTCATCCCACTATCCGCCTTGCCACAGAAGTGCAAATGATGGAAACAGCTGAACCCATAGCCATTAAGTTTTCCCAAATCTACTTTGCAATAGAACCCAAGCTTCAAGCAAACCTCAAGAACACATAAGCTTCCAGCACTCCTTGAATTAGGGCTATTTCAGAAGTTTAAATTGCAGAAAGTGAAAGATGGAAGAAAGGATAGGGATGAATGTGAAGACACCATGGAGAAGCTCTCCAATAAGTCTAGGAAGAATCACCACAATAGCATTGGGAAGCCATTGATATGACTCAGAAGTTCTTGAACAAGAACAAGAGAGAAACTCTCACAACAATTTTCAAAAATTGTATTAATGAACCAAAAGTTAGTTACATTCAGTTTTGGCACTTTATATAGGCCACAAAATTACAGGTTAGATATCACTGAACTGTAAGAAAATACAAATTGAAATGAAGCCTAAATGAAGCTTGAAGTGTAAGATTTCCATAAGTGACCTTTGGCTTCCCAAACATGTGCAGAATAGCTTTAAAACTGGTTTAATCGATTAATTTGCTATTGTAATCGATTAAATCAGTCAAGAACTGAAATAATCAATTACACTAGTCATTTAATCGATTAAAGCAGTAAGAGCTTATTCCTGTTTACTGAAATAATCAATTACACTAGCCATTTAATCGACTAAAGCAGTAAAGCTTATTCCTGTTTGCAACAAAAAATGTTGTAATCGATTACAAGACCAAAATAATCAATTAACATAGTAACAACCTATTTACAATTGTTTTATTGAATTTCTTCTAACAAGTGTTGGAATTTCTTCTAACATAGTAATCAACCTACACTAGGATTCCTTTTGGCCTATGCAACACACCTGCTACCTTCCATGTATCTTTTCTGATTTATTAGAGAGTTGCATGGGGGTGTTTATGGATGATTTCACTGTTTATGGTTCTTCTTTTGATCCATGTTTAGACAGTCTCTCTAGAGTTCTTGACCGATGTATTGGGACTAACCTTGTTCTTAACTTTGAGAAATGTCATTTTATGGTACATGAAGGTATAGATAGTCGTTGGGCATTTGGTCTCTCGTAGAGGTATTGAGGTCTCTTATGTCCATTTAAAGATTTAAGAAAGAATTAAATAGGAAAACATATTATAAAATTTTGGACAGAGTCTCCTCTATAATTAAGACTTCTCCCAAAAATCCAATCATCACAATAATAATATCATTCACAGTTGTATCCTTTAACAAGCCAATTCATTGCATCCCATTAGTTAAAAACACAGTTTTTCTTGAAAACGAGCACACAATAGGAACCAACATACATCAAAAATAATTATATCGCATCCATTAGTTTAAAACATAATTTTTCTTGAAAACCAGCACACAACAGGGACAGGCAGATATCCTCATAGTTGGACTCCCTGGCCCCCAACTATGGTACCAAAACTATAACTAAATAATAAACTCCCTTACCTATCTATATCCCTCTGTTAGCTCCTTGAAACGTCGTTATGGGATCTCTCAACTTCACGTGCTTTGGCCCAAACACATAGCTCTATATACCAAATTGAAGATAATTTAGCATAGATTTCAAAACCAAGGCTAACATTATCATTTGGGGTCAAATACCCACTCAAATTTAATAAGGGGCTAAAATGGTGTTTTGGGAGTTCACATCAAAAGACATCATTTTGAAATTCCAATCACACCAATGTGAATGGGGCTCAACAAAGATCACAGAAATGACATCAACTTCATAAAAGGGAGACTTTTACAACACCTCATTTTCAAAGGTTTTTCAAAGGAAGTATAAAAACAGCCAATAACAGTACCCGAATCACAAGAGATATCAAGAGAGGCTTCAAACTAGCCAAGAGAAGACAAGAAAACCATGGTTACCTCAAAGAAACCAAGAAAGGAGGATTAGAGGCTCCATTCTCTACCGAATCTTCGGGTTGAGTTTTGAAGATTTCGCTCCAATTAAAGTGTTCCTCTTCTGTGGAGGTTCAACGGCAAGAAACGGCGGCTCGTGGCGGTCATCGGTGGCCATGACTGGTGGAGGATGATGGTGGGTGGTTGGGTGGTGGTTTAGGAGAGGAAGAAGGCCATTTTTTCATCATTTATGCTATTGGTACTATTTAAAAGCGACTTGACTTGCCCAAGCGAGCAAATATGCCTGCCAAAATTTGTCTGGGAGAGCTGACCCAATTTTAAAATTTTTGCTTCTGTGAAAAATTAATTTATCACAATTCAGATATTTTTTCACCAATCCCAATGGTTAAAAGTTACACACAGGAATTAGACGCCTACCTTTAAAATTTGAAAGCGATCCAACGGTTAACCAATACAGAATGGTGATTTTACTAAAACAGGTTTCGGGTCAAACTCAGAATCACACAATTCAATGCAGCTCAAACAAACTCCACATAACTTAACATCCACACTAAGCAATTGTACCAGGGTAAAATGCATAACAATTCGACCAATCTAAATTAATCAAATAATCAAAGAATCACAACAATTACATCAAACATCTATTTTCAGTTATCGAAATTTCAGGGTGGATTGGGAACTTCCCATCATGCAGTCATTAGATTGGGAACTTCCCTTTGAGCTCATGTGTGATGCCTCTAATTATTCACTTGGGGTTGTGTTGTCACAGAGAGTTGATAAATGATCTCATGTAATTGCTTATGCTTCACGCACTTTAGATGCATCTCAAGTTAACTACACCACCACTGAGAATGAGCTTTTGGCTATTGTTTTTGCTTTAGATAAATTTTGATTTTATTTGCTTTGTTCCCATATCATTGTCTTTACTGTCCATGCAGCTTTGAAGTACCTGTTAAAGAAGCTTGATTCTAAACCTAGATTGATCAGGTGGATGCTTCTTCTTCAAGAGTTTGATATTGAGATTAAGGACAAGAGTGGTGCGAAAAACTTGTTGTTGATCATTTGAGCAGGATTGAGGGACCTGTTGAATCCTTTCCTATTAGGGATAATTTCCCTGATGAGCATTTGATGCACTTGCATTCATCACATATTACACCTTGGTTTGCTGATATTGTGAATTTCATTGTTGTATTTGTTGTTCTACCTCATGCATCTAAGTCTCAAATAGATAAACTTAAGAGTGATGCTAAATATTATGTGTGGCATGATCCATATCTATGGAGGTTTGGTAGTGATCAAGTGATCCACAGGTGTGTGCCAGATCATGAGATTCAGTTTATTCTTCAGTTTTGTCATAGCACACCTATCGGCAGTCATTTTAGTCCTCAGCGAACTGCTAGGAGAGTATTGGACTGTGGGTTCTATTAGCCCACCATGTTTAGAGATGCTTATCACTTTACCACCACTTGTGAGCAGTGTCAGAGAGCAGGAGGGACCATTACACATAGGCATGAGATGCCTCAGTAGCCCATTATTTTTTATGAGGTTTTTGACGTGTGGGGTATTGATTTTATGGGTACATTTCTTATTTCTCATGGTTTTTCATATATTCTTCTTGTTGTTGATTATGTTTCTAGATGGATTTAAGCTAAGGCCACCAGAAATAATGATTCTAAATTTGTTGTGGATTTTGTGAGATCCAACATGTTTTGCAGGTTTGATATGCCTAGAGCCATTATTAGTGACCAGGGGAGGCATTTCTATAATAGGTCACTGACATCCTTACTTCAGAAGTATGGGGTTGTGCATAGAGTTGCTACAGCTTATCATCCCCAAACTAATTGGCAAGCAGAGGATTTTAACAAAGAGATCAATCAAGTGTTACAGAAGGTAGTGCAACCCAATGGGAAGGATTGGAGCAAGTTACTTGAAGATGCTTTATGGGTTCACAGGACCGTTTACCGAACACCTTTGGGGATGTCTCCCTATAGTGTGTTTTTTGGTAAGGCATGCCACCTTCCGGTGGAGATTGAGCACTGTGCTTATTGGGCGGTGAAGAGTTGTAACACAACATTTGATGAAGCGGGTATGGAAAGGAAGCTTCAATTGCAAGAACTTGAAGAGATCCGCTTAGAAGCCTATGAGAACTCCAAAAATATACAAGGAGAAAGTGAAGAAATTTCATGACTCTATGATTCTTAGGAAGGAGTTCCATATTGGTCAAAAAGTGCTCTTCTTTAACTCTCACCTTAAGCTTATTTCCAGAAAACTTCGATCTAGATGGACCTTTTGTTATTACTAATGTTTTTCCCCATGGTGCATTTGAGGTTAAAAATAAAGTTACCGGCAAGGTCTTCAAAGTGAATGGTCAAGAGCCTGCAAGTAGAGGAGGAGCTTGAGGCAGGCCTCTCCTTGGCCTTGCCAATTTTATGTGATGATGTTCCTTGAATGGCAATCCCTTCTTTTATTCGTTGTCTCTTTGTTTGCATTTCATTGCATGCTCACATTGAGGACAATGTGCTTTCAAGTGTGGGGTGAAGGGTTACAAAAACATTTTCTATTTTCTGTTTATGGTTTCTGTTTATGTTTCTATTATTGTTTTGCTACATTTGTTTTGTTTTGTTGTTATTTTGTTTTTACATTCAGAAAATAAAAAATTAGAATTTAGACACTTTTCATGTTTTTTCATAGGATTTATAACTTGTATAAATTGTGAGAAATGTACTAATTTTTGTTGGATTGAAAGGTTTCATGCTTGATGTGAATCCTTGTTGCAATTGTTGAAGCGATAAGTAGGCTTTAGAAATAGAATTTAAGATGGATCATGTGTGTACCACCCTGAAATTTCGATAACTTAAAATATGTGTGATGTATTCCTTGTATAATTTGATTACTTTATTAATTAGGATTAGTTGAAATATTATGTGAATTATCCATGTGCAATTGCTTGGTGTAGAGGTCAAATTATGTGGAGTTTGGTTGAAATGCGTTGTATTTGAGTGATTTCGAATTTGATCAAAAATCTGTTTTAGTAAAATCATAATTCTGGATTGGTTAACCATTGGATCTCCTTCAAATTTTAAATATGGGCTCCTAACCCACATATGTAACTTTTGAACGTTGGGATTGTCAAAATTCATGTCTGGAGTGTGAGAAATTAATTTTTTCACAGAAGCAAAAGTTTTAAAACCTGGTCAGCTCGCCCAGGTGAATTTGGTAGGCACTTTTGCTCGCCTGGGCGAGTCAAGGTGGTGATAAATAGTCAGCAACATATAAAATCATGAGAATGGCTTCCTCTCCCCCAAAACCAGCTCCCAAGCTCCCCCCCCACCACCCACAGCCACCGGAGACCACCACGAGGCATCGTCGCTTGCCGTTGGACCACCGCCCAGAGAGGAACACTTTAATCGGAGTGGAATCTTCAAAACTTAACCCGAGGATTCGGTAAAGAATAGAGCCTCCAATCCTCCTTTCTTGGTTTTTTTTTTTGTCTTCTCCTAGCTAGTTTAAGCTTCTCTTAGTGTCTCTTGTGTTTGGGTACCGTTGTTGGGAGTTTTACACTTCCTTTGAAAATTAAATGTTGTAAAATCTCCTTTTTATGAAATTGATGTCATTTCTGTGATCATTCTTGAACACCGGTCACATTGGTGTGATCGGAATTTTAAAATGATGTCTTTTAATGTAAACTCCTAAAACACCGTTTAACCTTTTTCAAATTTGAGTGGGTATTTGACCCCGAATGCTAACGTTAGCCTTGTTTTTGAAACCTATACTAAATTATCTTCAATTAAGTATATAGAGCTATGCGTTTGGGCCAAAGCACACGAAGTTGAGAGATCCTAAAACAACGTTTCAAGGAGCTAACAGAGAGATATAGATAGGTAAGGGGAGTTTATTATTTTGGCGATATTTTAGATACCATAGTTGGGGCCCAGGGAGTCCAACTATGAAGCTAACTGCCTGTCCCTGCTGTGTGTTGGTTTTCAAGAAAAACTATGTTTTTAACTAATGGGATGCGATGTATTTATGATTGATGTGTGTTTGTTCCTGTGTGTGTTCGTTTTCAAGAAAAATTGTTTTTAACTAATGGGACGCAATGAATTGGCTTGTTAATGGATATAACTATGAATGATATTATTATTGTGATGATTGAATTTTTGGGAAAAGTCTTAATTACAGAGAAGACTCTTGCCAAAATTTTATAATATGTTTTCCTATTTAATTCTTTCTTAAATCTTTAAATGGACATAAGAGTGTGTTTTCTATATTGTAATCTTCCTTTTTAATTTAGAATTTTCCTAAAATACCAGTCTTGTGGTAATATGGATTGAGGATGCATGAGGTGATATTGATGTCATTAATAATGTTGAAATGAGATGTTATTGATGTGTTGGTGATGATTGAATGAGATAATGATGATGTGTTTGATGATGTACAAATGAAATAATGTTGATGTAGGGCAAAAGAACCTAAATAATATTTTTATTAAATATTTACTAATAAGGGGTTGTTTCCAAAATATTTACAGAAATGGGCCTGTGTAACATGCCTAATCCAGGCATGTTACAGCTGCCCCATTTCTATAAATATGCCCCCCCCTCAGACTGTCCCTCATAGTAGCCGTCCAGTGTTCTGTGTCTTTGCTAAACTGCCTACTATTCTAGTGTATTTTCATTTTTTTCAAAGATTTTTGAAGTTGTTTTGAGTGACGAGAAGCATGAGTTCAAGTGGTGATTCTATTCGCGTTATCTTATATTGTAATGAAAGAAAATATCAAGGCCAACAGGGTGTCATTTTTGAAGGGGAAACACGAGGAACCTCTGTGAAGCGTACCTCAACACTTAGTGAATTGCATGAGAAGATACGGCAAAAATTACGTCTAAATAGCAACCAATGTATCAATTTACTGACAGGAAGATTATGGCAACATGAGAAGTTCATGGGGTTTCAAATAATGGATGATGAAGACGTGGAGTTGGTACTGGATGAATTTTGCAACCAGGGAAGGAAAGATTTTTTGTAGTTGTACGTGGATATTACACAAGTTGAGGATGTTGGTGTAACACCCTGTGTGCACTCGGTGTATTAACATTCATAATACCAGAATCGCGCCAAAAACTTTCATTTAAACAATGCGGAAGCGATCGAACTGAATTTCTTGATTACATTATGTATGGAATATAAAAACACAGCACACAACAATATAATACACACCCTTGCTGATCCAGTTTATCATACATTCTCATAGGCAGATAACCAAACTATTTCACAGATATAATCAGGAGGAAATCTCATATCATAACATAAACTGTTATGTACATATATACATTAGGATCTGAACCACTCCAGTGGTCATACAAAAGAATAGCTTCCCTCACACGTGGTTATAAAACTATACATATCATGTGTGTACACACACACCTTCCCTTCTCAGGGGATACAAAACCAAATCAAAACAAGACTGAGCCTCCCAGCTCTCCCTGCTGCCACCCTGCTAAGCACACAATGTCTCTATAAGGGCCTCCTGCCGTAAGACTGCTCTCCTCTGCCAGAGGAGTCACCTGTAAACATATAAACCCCACATGGGGTGGGATACACATCTCAGTAAGCTCAGGGTCCTTGGAGGTATCTCCTCCACCCTGGCCCACTCTCCATGACACACAAGGGCAATCACAATCATATTGGCCACCCGGCCCTCATCAACGTCTACCTCAGTGTGAGACCGGAACTCACACTCGTGTCATCCCATCGGGAGCTACCCCTTACACATGGACGCACGTATATGGTACCTCCGAGAATAGAAGGAATGTCCCCTCTCCTATCTCTTGGTCTTAAGGGATCACCGATCCCTGGGATAAACATCAACCATGAGCAAACCAACTAGGAGGAATGTCCCATCTCCTAGGGAGGTCCATATCTATCTTACTGGCCAGAAGATCTAATCACAGGCATCATACATTTTTCAAGCATAGATGCAGCATACATATCATTATGAGGATGCAACAACCACAATGAATGCATTATGAATGCAACCATCACTCCCTCGGAGTGTGGTGGAGCACAAACAAGCGGGAAACATCCCCAGGGACCAAGAACTTACCTGGAAAATCTGAGCTCTGCAGTTCTTTCCCCGCTCTGTGGCCCACGCCACCGGCACCCTCGGTGTCAAGCTCTAACCAAGGCATATATGCACAGATCAAAATCAATGCAATCATACAATCAACACAAGCATATCCAGAAGTCCTCTAACTTAAGGTTCATTATATCCCAGCACACACTAGGCTCTTCTTAGACCCACAGAGGTCCATCACAGCTTACGCATGGCATTAGAGTCTACACAGACTCAATACAAGCCAAAGATAGAGAGCTCTAAGCTCTGCACAACTCAATAACCCAGAATTCAAATATAGCTTGAACGGTCCATGTCACTCATAAGACATCGTTCATCTGGCCTCTCAGGCACAACAAGACCCTCAACAAGGCTCTTGCATGTCATAAAAACATCAACAAGTGACCCAATACAAGTCACACATGCCTTCACAGAGCCAAAACCAAAGTTCACCGTATCACAAACTGAAAGCTAATCCTTCATCACTAAACCGTTCTAAACATGTTTCTCTGAAGGACCCAGAGCTAATTCTAGCTCTATCAACAGTGGGTCACTATTCACCTAAAACCCCAATTCACAAATCAAGTGATGAATCTCGAGTTTCTTACCTCAGTAATGACAAGGAAGGCCTCTGGACTACTTCTCCTAGCCCGGGTGTCCGTGAATCACCGTCGTTCCTCGCCAAACTCGAGTTCTACACTTTCCCTTAAGAAAGGGTTTTCTCAGCTCAAGGGTTTTTTTGGAGAAATTGATGAAGGATTTAAGCTCACTAGAGGTTTCTCACAAGATTGATGGTTATAGGAAGTGATTTGGTCAAGAAACAAAGGCTTTTGAAGCTTGGGAGCTTCAAAAATGGAGGTGGGGCGCTGGAGGAAGAAGAGAAACATTTTTTTCTCTTCAAAAATTGCATTTTTGGCCTTTTATACTGGACCTGACCGACATGTCGTGCCAATCGCGCCACTCTGGTGCTAATGGCACCAAAATCCAATGCATCTGGCACCACTTTGGCGCTCCTAGCGCCAATTTCCAGCATCTGTGGCGCTCCTAGTGCCACTCTGGCACTGATGGCACCAAAAATCGTGAAAAAATAGCCTTCAGCTACAGTGCCATGCTCGAAGCGCCAGATCCCTCGCTCTTATAGCCAGCTACAGTGAAAAGAATATTATTTTATTAATTTTTTTTTAAACCAAGGTTATTATAGTTGGTTTACCCATCCAGGCAGTTCCACATCATACATCATCATATGCTGCTGGAGGGGCATCGTATGCTATTGGAGGGGCATCGTATGCTGCTGGAGAGGCATCGTATGCTGCTGGAGGGGCATCGTATGCTGCTGGAGGGGCATCATTTGTTGGTGGAGAGGTAAACGTGTCTGAGGAGGATTCACATGACCCAACTTGGGTCATGAATGATGATGATGAAAATATCGCAATGGAAGATCGACTTCTTGAGGAGGATGCTAGTGCATCGGATGAGGATGAGGATGCTAGTGTGCATCAGGAAGATGTTAATGTCGGGCCATCTCAAAGTCGTGATCATGCGGAGGGTGGTTCTAGTCAACCAGAACAAGGTAAATTAGCTGAGGATGTGAATTAGACTGTACGCATATATGTATATATGTATGTTTTGTCATTTAATTTGTTTTATGTTGTTTATTAATATGTTTTTGAATGTGCATTAAATGATGTTATTTTGTTAGTTAACTTGGTTGACTAAATGAATTAGGATGGTAGAATTTTTTTTTATATAGGAAATTGTTTAGGTGAATGTTGTTTAACCGGAAGTGTTTGTGCTTTATTGTTTGGGTTAAATAGTTAGGGGTTAGGATTTAGGATTGATAGTACAGGGTTATGGAGGGTTGGGTTGGGGCTTAGGGCTTTCTATTGAGGTGTAGGGTTTGGTTGGGGTTTAGGGTTTGGGTATTCGGGTGAGGGGTTAGGGTTGTGTCGGCATTCGTGCATGGTGTTTAGGGTTTGGAGGGTTTGGTTGGGGTTTAGGGCTTTCTGTTGAGGTTTAGGGTTTGGTTGGGGTTTAGTGTTTGGGTATTCGGATGAGGGGTTATGGTTGTGTCGGCAGGCGTACATCGTGTTTAGGGTTTGGAGGGTTTGGTTGGGGTTTAGGGTTTGGGTATTCGGGTGAGGGGTTAGGGTTGTGTCGGCAGGCGTACGTCGTGTTTAGGGTTTAGAGGGTTTAAGTTGATTTCTTTTTATTTACTTTTTAGATAGATACTTATAAATCTAAAGTGATTCATTTTTTGGTAAGAATTTGTGTTGCTAGTGCTTTTTAGTTGATATCGTTAATTAAACTGATGTTGAATGTGCAGCTGCTGGGGTGATTCCTTTCTGGCAAGGAATTCCTCATTATACATATATTGATTGGAGTTACCCACCCAAACAAGACTCTTTTAGCGGTTATGGTTCTGGTTCTGGTTCGGGTTCGGGATCAGTGCAGGGTCCGTGGCAACTAGGGGATGATTTGTTTGTTAAACAAGAATTTGACTCGAAAAAGGAAGCGCAAATAGCAGTGAAGCATAACTTGATGAAGGAGCATCAAGAAGCAATTGTGGTTGAGAGCAAGCCTGACAAGTTTTCCATGAAGTGTGTTGCGCATACTGATGGTTGCCCTTGGAGGGTTAGGGTTATTAAACCAGTTTTCCATGTGTAATGCCTGACAGTTTTAAGCATGTAATTAAGCCTGGATTAAGCCTATGGTTAAGGATAATCAGTTTGGCTCAAGTGTATCCAGAGAAAAGGCACGAAAAAGGAAAGAAACAAGCCATGTCAGGCGATTGGCGCGAACCGCGCGAGCTATGGCGCTACTCGCGCCATGTGGTTAAAACAGGCTAAGTAGTTCTGCCA
>PYAF01002996.1:32192-62230 GCA_007407185.1 Glycine tomentella | reverse complement strand
CGATCAATTGCCAGCAATCTGGCAAGTTGCAGTCTTTTCCGCTGGCCCATAGATAGCATCCTTGGTTTTTCGTTGGCTAATCTTCCTAGTCCCATCAACTCAAGTGCAGCCATAGCCTTCCCTTCCTTGTTTTCAAGAAGTTCAAACCATTGTACATTGTTAAGAACTGACATCTTATTATCAATGGCATCCTTGAGAGTGAGCCAGTTAAGCTGAAGCTTATACTGATGGAATATTGCAGATTGTTGAATGTCATGGCCATTCCAAAGGATTTCACCAGCAGAAGGACGGGAAAACCCAGCTAACATGCGCAGGAAAGTTGTCTTTCCCGAGCCATTTGCGCCTGTTAGCACAAGTGCCCCTCCATCATGAAGAGAGACATTCACATGGCGCAGAACTTGCTGGGCATTTCTCATGCAAGAGACATTGTTAAGGAGGAGACGAGGGAGTGGGGGTCTTCTAGACATCTAGTTTAACAATTGAAAAATGAAAAAAGAAAACTACTGCCAATATGTGCAAACTGTAAATCCAGATTAATGCTTTCTGATTCTTTGACTTCTTTTGGTGATACTATTAGCACAAGTCACAGAGCATTTCCAGCACAAGCCTACTGTAAAATAGGAGAAAAAAAGGACAAAGAGTAAGGGAGCAATTTTTCTGGTTTTATGAAATACGACTCAATCTTAACTACACAAGACCTATGTTATCATATGATGCAAAAACACCTCATAAGAACCTATCAAAATTACTTCTTATGTTCAAGCATTTTCATTAGGCCCAAATAAAGGTGATCCTTGGGGGTTTGAGTATCATGATAAAACTGTTTCACCACTAAACAAACATCTCCACGGTGCCAACTGCCAACAGTCAATATGAGTCAGCCTATCCCAATCAACCCTACCCCATGTGGGTTAGAGGCAAAAGGCTCACAAAGCCAGAAACATGTAGGGCAAAAAGACTGCCGAGCCAAGGTTATAAATGGCAGATAGCAGAATATGGCAGAAGGCCAAAATTCCACCATATAAACATCCCATTGCGGCCTGTGGCGTCGCCATAGTGACCCTCCCTTCACAAATTGCATATGGTAGAGGGGTCTAAAAATGTCATGGTGGCTGTATGATAAGAACTGGTTCAGAGAATAGCTAACAGAAATGGATCTTTTATTCAACAATGAGTAATGACTAGTACACACTTAGTGAATTCGAGGATCACTACCTCCACTCTCCCAAAAGGATCCCGAGCCTTACTTCCTTTTCCCTTTTTATACATTCCCACCCTCTGTTAGCTATAACTAACTAAATGTTAGTTGCACTAACTGTTTTAACTACTATTATTATTATTATCTAAATCCCCTATCGTAAGTTTCAGCCCGCTTTGCATCCCTATCACTGTAACAGTTATTTGACAAAATTGTGTAGAGCCAAAAGTAAATAGAGCTAAAAAGTCCATAAGGCAATGCAGGTTAGAGCCAGCTCACTAAGTTTTTTTTTTTTAAATTAACCCACCTCTCAAGTAGGCTGGCCATAGCCCACCCATGGACCAGCCAGATAGGAACATTTTTAAAAAACAAGGAATTTTATTTTAACTTCCTTCTTAAACACTGTAAGGGGTCAAGCCTTCAATGGGAAGGAAGGTGCACGAAATGGGATCATAATATAAGCACACAACAAATCTTACAAGCAACAAGTTGCTATGCAAATAACATTATTAGCTAGCATGCACTTAAAGCCAGATAAAACAATAGATAGCGAGACATGAAAAAGAGTGTCATAACTAGCACAACTGATACTGTCACACAAAAGTCACGCTGCAGTGTACTAGCTATTGGATCTTCATTTATTTGATCACTCAATGCAAAAGTTCAATGACCAAATAGATAGTCTTTTCTTTTTCAAGAAAATAAAATAAAAATAAAGTATGACTAGGTCTATAACATAACAGGCCAAATTTTTGTGACATAACAGCATAGGGACAAATTCAATCAAAGCAAAAATCAGCACAAGTATATCAGTATATGCATCCTATCACAAATATAAAATTATCGGTCAAACAAAGCACGGGAATTTTCCTTTGATTAATCACAAAATGTAGCACAGGAATTCAAATCAGTAAAAAGAGTAGTTATCGAAAAATATTAGTTAGCAAATTAGAAGGACACTCACACCAAAGATTTTCCTATGAAGATAATTTGTGGAACAAAGTGCAGCAAAAATGTAAAAAGGCAATGTGAACCTGCTTGAAGAAAATTAGTGAATAATAAGTGACTACAATGAGAAAATATATAAATCAAGCTGCCGTGTAACAGGACATGACACAATTATAAAACAAACAAATACAACATCAATATGTAACAATATAATCAATAATGAACTAATGAAGAATCCTACTGAGTCACAACATAATTTCTCATTGTTTATTATTGATGATGTAATTGTTTGTTTTAATTAATATGCTGTGAAAACCGACCCACTCTAAGCACTGGGTCAATGAATCAGTGGTTGAACCGGTAGGTCAATAATTGACCTGATTTGACCCTGGTATATATATAGCTAACATAATTTGATTGATCAAACCATAATTTAAAATAACATTATCAATCAAAGAAACAATTATAAGAAACCAAACTCCAAAGTAATTACAGCAATTATGCAATTCTTCTTGATAACTACATTAAAATATTCTGAGAGAATTCACACCACATCCTCAAATTGGAGTAGGAGTTTAGTTCAATCATAGGTATGTAAATGCTGTCTAACTAATTTCATTTCAGATTAATAATTTCAATTCTAGAAATGTAGTGTTCTGTGTTCCAAAATAACCTTGGGATTGGAAACAAGTTTTCCTTGGTTTAAAGCCATATGAAAAGAACTATATGTTTAATCCATAAATGATAATATCAAAACAGTTTAGGCATATGGTGGATATTGTCAGACATGCTTGTCATTCGAGAGTTGGCACAAGCTACATATATGAATATATACAGAAAAGAGGGATTTTAAACACATCATGGACATTAACCAATAACTAGTAAGCATTCTGTTAGGCTACCCATACAAGAGGTGTATAAGGCAAGGATTCATGGGAGATTTAAAAGAAAGTAGAATAAGCCTGTAACCTGTACTGACGGTAGTCAGTTACAGTTAGTTAGAAGTTACTGCTTATAAATAGCAGTTACCAGTAGAAAGAAATTAGGAAATTGGTATTAGGGAAATTGGTAGGGAGACTAGGCTCAATTCCTAGTATTGTAACTGATTCCTAATTCAATAAACAGAGAACGTATTCAATTCTCTATCACTGGTATCAGTGAGCAGTGCGATCCTGAAGGAGACGAATTGCTACGATCGGCGATTGAGTGAAGCGGTGGTTGATGGTTGGAACGCGAGGAAGCATGGAAGCGAGAATGGAGTTCTTGGAGAGAGGATTTGAGGGATTAATGCAAACGAGAGAGGAGGTGTCAATGTCAAAAAACGTGTCTAGTGGATCTTGTTTCTTGGAATTACAGTTTGATGAACAGCATTGATTTCAGATTCAGGTTTTATTGTTCTCCTAGAAATTCTCCTTAAAAGTTTACCAATTATTGCCTTATCTGCTACAACTCATGTAAGATTTGGTTGAGTTGAGAGAGTGTGAGAGAGAGAGAGAGGAATCAAATGCTCAGAATCAGAAGAAGATTGCCAAGTATTGAGTGAATCTTTGCCTCTTTGGCTTTGCCTTTTGCAAGGATTCTTGAGAGAAAAAAGTTTCATTACAACGGTTGTTGAAACGTTCAAAGCTGCTTTTATTCTTCTGCCCCCTTGAGAATATTTTTCTTTTTTTTACAACAAAACGTGCCTACAAGTTTCCATTTTTAAGACCCCTTTGGAGAGATTCATTGCTTACTGTTCAGTATCAGCCAAATCCATTACTGATATATTGCATTGGGGTTGTATCTGTGAGTCCAAGGTGAATATCAGATACAAAGAGAGAACCACGTTGACCTGAATTTCAACAATTCCCTAAAGCATCCATGGAGCTTGTTGTTCTTCCAAGTCTAGTAATAATGCTTGTTCTTGTTCTGTGCTTTGAATCACTTCCTAGTGTTAGGGCTCAGTCTACTACTACTTCTCTCGGGTCGTCTTCAACAAGGGAAGAAGCAAAGGCTCTTGATGCATTTCTCCAACAATTTGCTTTCAGTACAATGGAAACAGCAACAGAATTTGGATGCCCTAAACGTTTATGTCAAAGGGACAATACATCTGAAACAGTACTATTTATATGAGAAGTAACAAAAAACATTTTTGGAATAACAGTATTCACAGTAGGTAAACCAAAGGGCAAATTAGCAAGAGTGGTAGGAGCCTTGACAGCAGACCGAAGAAGGTGAGGAAAGGCCTAAAGTCCATCTTCACCAAGAAAACAGCAAAGGAGAACTTGACCATCAACCTGAGATTTCACAACACAAAAGGTGGGATGAAACTCAAAATAAACATGGTTATCTTTTACAAATTGACTAACAATAAGTTAGTAATGTTATGAATATTATATTTTTAAGACTAAGTGTAGTATTAGGGGGAACATGAGAAGAAAATATTGCTGAACCAGTAGAAACAATAGGCAAACCTTGACCATTTCCCAGAAAAACATGTTCATTTCCTGATGCAGGCTCCTCATTGAGATGTTTTGAGGATGAGCAGTTACATGATGAGTTGTTCCTGAGTCAACATACCAGTTCTGAGCTTGTTGAGCTGGAACAGAATTAGTTATAAAAGCCTGAGGATGATATAAGACTGGATTCTGTTGAAGAGAATATTGAACACCAGAAGTGCTATGAGCATTAGCATACTGAACAGATGGCTTTTGATAGGTGAAATTCCTAGGAACAAACTGGTTTGGCTAATAGGAATTAGGACTCTGAAAATTCTGGTTCTGATGATAGGGTTGATATTGAGGATTTTGATTGTGAAAATTCTGACTCTGAAAGTTGTGATTCTGAAAATTTTGACCCTGAGAATTTTGATTCTGATTAGAAGGCTGATATTGAGGAACACAGTTAGGATTAAACCTATGATAGCAATAAGAAACTTCATGTCCAAGCTTATAGCAGACTTGTCATTGGATTTTTATTGGAGTAGAAGAGTAGAATTACTCCTTTTCTGTTTTTAATAGTTAGTTGTGTTAGTCAACTAAATTAAGGTTAGTTGACAGTTACTAATGTTAGTTGTAACAGCTCTTTAGCTCTAGTATAAATACTAGAGATGTAAATAATTTCAGTTAAGTTAGTTAATATAAAAAATTTCATTTCTGATGTTTGTGATTTTCTATCCTTCCATTTATGAAATCCTTTTATGGTATCCGAGCTTTGTTCGATCTTGAGTTTTAACAATGGCTTTCGCTTGTATCTACTTCTGGCTATAGGTATTATGTTACATTTGTTGATGCTAATACCAGATACACGTGGATTTACCTACTGAAAAATAAATCAGAAACTCTGGATGTGTTTAAACAGTTTAAGGCTGTGGTGAACACTCAGTTTAACCTTCGTATTAAGGCTGTGCAATCCGACTGGGGTGGAAAGGCTTGTTTTGGTGTACCAAAATCTGGTAATAGGTCCAGCAGTTACTACTATCCTTTGCCTAATTATACTTATTTGGCTCCAGTGTTGGGACTACTAGCTTATGATGGTTCAAATTTGTCAGCTACAAATTTATCAGAACTAAACATAGATGCATCTGAGAGCCCTATATTGGTCAAGTTTAGGGATGTAAAACCAACTCCTCATGGTGCTGTTGCAAAATGTATTTGGTTTGATTTGCAAAATGTTTTTGACACTCGCTGTGGATAAGTTTCTGAATGATATGGAAAGAGAGAAGCTAATCAGGTTCACTGATCAACAGCTAAGGATTGCAACTGATAATTACTCTTCTTTGTTGGGATCTGGAGGATTCGGGGAAGTTTATAGAGGAAGTTTGAGTAATGGAACCATGATTGCTGTGAAGGTTATACGTGAGAGTTCTGACAAGAGAATTGATGAACAGTTTATGGCAGAAGTAGGTACCCTTGGTAAAGTTCATCACTTCAATCTAGTTCATCTGCATGGATTTTGCTTTGAAGCACACTTGAGAGCACATTCTTACGAGTACATGGTGAATGGCGCCCTCGGAAAATACCTGTTTCATGAAAGCATGACCTTATCATTTGAAAAGCTTCATGAGATCGCAGTTGGCACGGCAAGAGGCATTGCTTACATGTATGAACAGTGCCAACAGAGAATAATCCACTATGAAATTAAACCAGGAAATATTGTCTTGGACAGGAATTTCAATCCTATAGTTGCTGATTTTGGTTTAGCCAAGCTTTGTAACAGGGAAATTACTCATCTAACCTTGACAAAGAGTAGGGGGACTCCTGGTTATGCCGCACCTGAACTTTGGATGCCTAATTTTCCTGTGACTCACAAGTGTGATGTTTACAGCTTTGGAATGCTGTTATTTGAAATCATAGGTAGGAGAAGAAACTTTGACGTTGAACTTGTTGAAAGCCAGGAGTGGTTTCCAATGTGGGTTTCGAAAACATTTGAGGCTGGAGAATTTCAGGAGTTGATAATAGCATGTGGGATAGAAGAGAAAAATGGGGAGATAGCAGAGAGAATGGTTAATGTAGCTCTATTGTGTGTTCAGTATAGGCCAGATTTAATGCCTATAATGAGGGATGTGGTGAAACATTTTGACAGCTTACCCATTGCACAATCGTGTGCACCACCTTCTCTAATAGTCCTCTATGTGGTATAATATATAACCCCTTCAACCATTTGCTGACTCAAACCCACAAACAATGGCAACTCTAACCACTTTCTACTAACTTTGTGCTTTCTAGTACCTACCTTAGGTTGAACTCCGAATACAGATTCAACAAACGAGTTCAATGCTCTCTCTCCTATTTCAAGCTATTGGAGGAAAGTTTGGTGATATATACAAAGTCACTGACTCTTCTTCTGATGACCTTGTTCACCCAAAACCAGGCTGAAAGTAAACTTAATACTCACAGTTCTTAATTAACACATAGCAAGTCAAAAGTGGAACCAAGCAGCATAAGAAAACACCAGAACCCAAGTCAAAAAAAAACATAATTGTTCTTAGAAAGAGAAATCTAATAGTTCTACTTGCCTTGACTACAGAGTCACTCATTAGAAGCTCTTCGGCCATTACCTCAAACTTTGATGAACCATAATGAGCAAGCCCAAGGCTTAGAACAGCACCATAAGTCAAGCGAGTTAGTCCACCAACCTGCAAGTTAATAAAAATGGTATGTTGACTATCCATCAAATCTCAATTGAGATGAAACAAAAGATGGCATTAAAAAACACAATACAAAGCCCTCCAAATGAAACAATGTAGACTTCCTTTAAATGTTGTAATAGTAACTACATGTATCAAATTTGCTTAGTCTATTGTCTATCAATTCCTGGTAATAATTTGAAAAATATTTTCCCAAACAGAGAAGTCATAAGACATTGGCCACAAGCAAAAAGGGTATCCAAATCAAGTAAGTTCAAAATTTATTTTAAGTTCCAACAGTAACTAATTATTAGCCAAGTCTTCTTCTGAATATGTTTATAAAGAGTTTTTTCTCATCTTATTTATGTCCCTCTTCTCACTTTTATCTTCGAAAAAATTCTTCTTCCTTTATCCTAATATTGACACATCTTATTTCAGTGTTTAAATCACCTGAACACAGCTCCAATATAAAGGAAACAATGCTTTGGCCTGATTCTGGACATAAACATTTGTCCAAAGAGGCACTTTACGAAGTCCAAACAGCAGAGTATCAGTTATTAGGCTCAAGAACGACTTTATGGTGAATAGAAAGAATGACAAGGTAAGAGTATGTGGTTAAAAAGACAGTGAGTGTTTTCATATTAAGTGATTTATGTTCATGACATGCAGGGTGATATTAGGTTATTCCAATGTAGTCAACAAGGTATGACGAGTGGCTCATGTATGCCGTTGGTGGCATTCCCGACCCTACCATCTAACAATTAACAAAGAAGCATCGAAAGACGACCTACCTGTACGATCAGAAAATGGAGCAGGACGGACGGCGGAAGAAACCGGCACCAACTGCGGAAGAATGACGAGCACCCACCAGCAGCGCGAAACGACGGATGAACCAGCGGCGGCGGCGGCGTGCGGTTTCCTTTCACCCTTTTTGTGAAAAATTTGGGAGCTTTTAATTTGCTAGGTCAAACTCAACACCCCCCCCCCCCCCCCCCCCCCCGGTGGTTTTGTTAATAAAAAAAGGCACCATTTTTTTAATAAAAAAATTTGGGAGCATTTTTATAATAAAATCAACTACGGGTATATTTGCACCTGTATTTGAAATAGCGAAATCCACTACGGTCCCTTCGACGACGTGTTTCAGGGAACCGTCGTTATACGGTCGTCGTTGAAGCCTACAATTCTAGTAGTGTCTCTTCCTTTTTCACTTTGTCCGATTGGTGTTGTTCGAAAAAAAAATACCTACAAAAGACATTCTACACTCAAGTAAGGATTTTACCTTAAGCAATTAATAAATGCGTATTTAATAAACAACAAATTTTACCTGAAAGTCCTATTTTATTTATACATATCTTGTTGGATCTTAGATCTTGAGTCCGTGTGTGTTGATTACCATCCATCGAGTGATTAAGTAATCTAATCTTGTGATTACTCTAAGCGTAATGACTGGATAGGTACTCAGGTTGTCCTAACCAAATACGTATATAGTATAAATTCGAAATGACAAAAATAGATATTTATATGACATTTTTATATATTTTTAATTTTATTTTATTGATGAAAATATATTTTGAAATTTTATAATTTTTATAATTAATTTTAAAATCTTGCAATATTTTAGTTTTAATTGTTATATTTTTCTCATATTGTATACATGTATTTAAATATTAATCTTACACTACTATAGAAGGAGTAGCCATAAAAGGGTAACCCTCGAGCTATATGGTAATTACGGGGAGTCCTAGTTGAATCCACTTCGTGACCCTGGTCTCCACTGAATTGGCCTTGTGGGTTTTTTAAAGGTGCAGGTGGTTGTGTCATAAGCTTGGTCTTCACTGAAAAGGTCATAGGCCATGAGTTGACCCCGTCTAAATTGTCAACAATTTCTTGCACAGGGTAGTATTCCAATACGGATATATCTGGTCAGAACCAGATATTGCTGCAGATAACAGCAATGCAGGGTTTTGTTTTGGACGGTTTGGGTGAAGGTTGAGAACAAGGGTGCATTGGAAGAAGCAACGTTGACTTGGTTGGTGTTGGCCAATGGTGTCTAGGTCTGCATATGCGCAAAATAGGTGCATGGGATCAATGTCTGAAACCGCACGGCCACCATCAGGGTGCCAATATCCTCCTTTCACTATATTTTGTGCAGAGGACTGAGGAGAAACCAAGTTGGAGCGCCACAAGGATGGTGGAAATCAGAAATGAAATCCTTTTTGAGTTAGCCATTGTGTTGTTCTTCATGTCTTTGAAGGGTGTAACTATGCAACAAATTCGCCAGTTTGATTATATATATATATATATATATATATATATATATATATGAATATTCTCGCGCGCCAGACATATGTATGCAATTTAATGGGTACGTTAATTTGAGTAAGACTATATATTCTTTAGTTGAAGTTTGATCCATATCAATAATTTTACTTAACGTGTTTAGCAGGTTACATATATATATGGGTTTAAAAATTCAATCTTATAGATAAGTTTATTGACGGTGCCCCAGCTATATCTATAGAAAAATGAATATTCTAGACTCTTTTGAAGTTATAGACAGAAAAAGGTGTGAAGAATTAAATCAATATTCTAAAAAAATTAATAAGACATGCTTTGTATGTATGTGTATGTAATTACAAATCAAATTTGAGTTTAATTATATAGGTATTACAATTCTAGTTCTTCTAGTGTATTGTATCTCACTAATGGGTCTCACCCTCTAGAAAGGAAGTCTTTTTTGTCCATCTAAGTTGTGCAAGAGAAGTTCAAAGACAATCCCAGAAAATAGTAAAACTTGTAGTAGGATTTTTCATTCCCGGTCCAAATAATCCGCATCTTTGTAGACTTATCTATTTCATTGAGTATCTCTTCGAAATAATGTTGACATCGTATATATTGGGTTTGAGTAAGACTATTCGTTTGACAAATATAAGGAAAAAAATCAACTTTCAATAATTTATTAATAATTGACTTATTTAGCCGGTTATTACATGCATGTATAAGGGGAAATGGATTTGAAAATTTAATCAAAATCAATAGATAAGTTTATTAACCGCAACAGTTATGACACTCCCATATTATAAATACTTATTTCATATTTTTTTATTTTTTTCATCTTTCTTCTCATTGCATATATATATATATATATATATAACATAAAATATAATGATATATGAATATTTCATTATTTTAAAGACATCATAAACATTTGTCATTTTTGTAGACAAAAGGAAATCTATATTCTATGGTAGACAACATGTTTTTCATTTGATTAGTAGTTGTCCATTAATTATATAGATATCTTTATTTATAAAAATCATAAATATTTATTGGAATATTCATATTTAAGAATTATTATCTAAATTATCAATTTATATATATATACATTTAAAAATACAAAATATCAATAGTGTTAAAATAAAAATAAACATCATTATTCTTTTTATATAAAAAAACATCACCGTACTTAATTTCATTAATGTTAGTAAAATTTATAGTCCTTTTTTTTATCATAAATATAAAAGTAAATATATTTAAAATTTACATATTAATAAAAGATATATTTACTTTAAAATAATTTAATATTATAAATTAATTAAAATAAAAATAATAAAAGGCTAATTCTCCATGTCTGCATAATGCTAGTAATTTCAAAAAGTTTCTCTTTCATATTCCAACACCCTCAATCATTGTGTGAGCCCGAAAGTCAACCTCTCTCGTTCTTCAATGGCCGCGTCCTCTATTCGAATCGCTGTCGTCGGTGACGTGGTAAAGTATCCTCTTCCCACTGTCGTTACAGTTCCAATTTTCCTAACAACTTTCACTTAACATGTTTGCTGATTTTGGAACAATTCCAATTACCTGATTTTGGGGGGTTTTCTGAAGCATGATTACTGGAACCTTGAACAAGATTCGAAAGCACTTGAGCTCTTGCAGGTACTTTTTCTCCATTCTGCCTATTTCCACTATTATTCCCTGTTGATTAAAAAGGCTTATGCATGTATTGATTGATTATATTCCGCTGCCAACCCACGTGCCTTTTGATTCAATCCTCGGTGCGGTAGGGTTGTGTTGTGTGGTCTATGTTCCCTTTCATATTCCCTAACCCCAAAATGTATACATTGTACGTGTTAAGTGTTAACCTTGACTAACAAAGTATGATAATTATAATACATGATAGGTTTATAGATCAAATAATAATTTTGGTTGCCTCACCAAAGGGGGGAAAACTGAGGCTTAGTTTTCATATGCCACAGGGTGTTAGAAAATCTTACCTTGTTGTGAAATACAAATTTCATTTCAAGTACTACAGAGGAAAATGATTGTCACTTATTTGTTATTATTATTTTGAATTAACCAATGCAAGGATTCTTACTTCCAAACCCCTTAAACACCAATACTTAATAGTAGTGATTGCTTTTGGTGAACTTGAGGTTCAATGTTCCTCATTTATCTTCCTCCCATATTCCTCTAAATTTCCATACTAGATTATATTGCTTTCACCCTTAATATTGAATTTCAAAAAATTACATGCTCCAATTTTACCTGTTCCTGACAAAGAAGTACTTCATGTAATCATTTGTGATAGAGAAACCAACAGCGATTGGAGTTGTGTCATTTGTGTATAGATGTCCAAATTGATTTAGTCATGTATGGTTTTATGTAGTGAGTTTCAATTTTGTTAATTTATATTGTCATGGCTTTTTCTTTAATTTATACTGTATGAACTAATTTAACAAGCATGTATATGTATATCTGATCTGTCAATCTAATTTAGACCTATATTGCTGCAGACAGATTTGGTGCTGTTTACAGGCAAGTTTCATTGTTACTGATCAACCTATCACACTACGGTGATTAATCTTAAATGCATTTAAGTGCCTTTGCATTCTCATTGCCTATTTTAATTGGTATGGAAATATCTGGTGTACACCTATGAAAAATCAGTGTCCATGTTGAAAATTGAATGCCATGGCATTGATCTGTTTATGATTTGCATTAATAGCCAGAGACCTGAACAAATCAGCATGTCAGTGTGTGCCAAGTTTATGCCCTGTTTATTTATCTTTGTTTTATAACTGTTATGATTTATTATGATTAATTTGTTATATGATTTGTCTCTTTATTATTGTTTCCATCCTTTTTCAATTGTCATGTATTCAATTTTGTTAGGTGATTTTGGTGAAGAAAATCTTGAAGTCATTAAGAGTGTTGTGAATCTTGAATTTGCTAAAGCAGTTATATTGGGCAACCACGATGCCTGGTTTACTAAACAGTTTTCTGGAAGGTGAAGTTTACATGTTTGTCCTGGAATCATCATGTGTTTGTGTGTGGTTTCATATACTTTTTTTGGAAAGGTTCACATTGTTAGATTCTTCCACCAGACTTAATAAGATTTCTTTTAAAAAAAGATACAATGCTAGGACAGTAAACTTACAATGTATGTGTACAATACATATTTCATGTCCCACCACCCCCATAAAAACGTGCACAATGCGCACATGCACACACACAAAGACAATCGCATCTGTTTAATCTTTTTGTGAGTACAAGTTTTATAGTATGTCAAACGTATAATTTGTTTGAAGTTTGTTATCTGCCCAGTAGGTGCTAGTTGCATATGCTGATTGTAAACTAACACTTTGATTCAAATATTAGCGAGGAGAAGGATAAAGTTCAGCTTCAGCTAGAATGGTAAGTTTATTATCTATAAGGATTCAATTTATTCTGGGAAAAATTTCTCTAATCTACATCAATGTGATAAGAAAGACTCATATTTATGGATATAAATCCCTATTTCACGTAAAAAAAAAAAAAAAAAAACCAAGTGATTTCTTGTAATTACAACACGTATAAAAAAGACTTTGTGCATTACAAATTATTTTGAAATTTGAATGTATTCTTGACAAAAACAAATTTTATGTTTCTGTTGCTGATATGCTTATATATAATGCTATGAGTGAAGTATTTCGTTCATGAGTTTATCAAAATAAAATGAACTATTTTTTCAATTTTTATTGTCCATTAAAGGTTTAAATTTTGAAAATGATTTTAAGATATCTATGATGACTTTTTCATTGTACCATAAACTTGTGAAGTGTACAGAAGTTACCAATTACTGACGAAGAAAGTTGACTACTTAAAAGTGTAAATTGACACATTTCTCAGATTTGTAATTTCCCCGAATCCCAGTCATGGTCAATTTCCGTATGAGTTCACTTATAATGCTTTTATTATTTATGGAGATTCTTAGAAAATTTGTTGATAAATGAATCCATCAATGTGAATCTCAGCCTTGGTAAGGAGCACGTGGCTTATCAACGTTCAGACTTCCCTCAGATAAAAGTAAGCGTCGTTGGTGGACGACCATTTTCTATTGGGGGTAAAGCAATGTTTCGGAAAAAGCTTCTTTCGGCAAGGTGTGTATTGTAATGAAGTAATCATAGACAATTCAATTCTCAAAAGGCTCAAAAATGTATTTAATGTTTTCAACTTTCCATCTTAGCTTCTAATGCCTACAAAAAAGAGTTAAGTTCACCAATCACACCACTTTGCTCTATTATGTGATCATTTTGAAAGAATATTGTACAATTTTCCAACAGTTAGTTAGTCATAGTGTTATCTTTTTTTGCTCTTAATGTATTTCTCTTGTCCAATGATGTCTTGCCTCATTTAATTATCCATTATTGTGACAACACTAAGCCACAGTAAAAGTAGAGTTAGACTTAGATAGCTTTTTATGGCTAGTCAAGGAGATTATATTATGTGGTGTTTTACTATTCCTATAATTGTCATTGTAGTTCCAAATCAATTTTATCAATTTTGAGCATTGTCATAGATACGGAGTCAAAGACATGGATGAGAGTGCTAAGAGAATCCAGAAAGCTGCTCTTGGCACACCAGAGGATCATTTTCTTATATTACTTGCACATAATGGACCCACAGGTGAAACACAGCATTTCAATTTTAATATCCTCTGGTGGTGCTAGTCTGTCACATCTGGTACAAAGCATGATATTTGAATTTTAACTTTGTCTAGGCCTTGGTTCTGATTTAAATGATATATGTGGAAAGGATTGGGAATTTGAGGGTGATGGTGATCATGGTGACCCAGGTAAAATATACTTTTGTGGTTTTGGCACTCAACAATCATGTGTATAATCTTCCCACATCAAATTATAGTAGTGATTCTGCAGGCCTTTTTCAGTTTTGGTGGACCTGTACCTTAAGATACGAATTGCCAAGAGTGAGGGAGATAATGAAAACACCGAAAAAATGGGATACGTTTTTTTTAACCTGGTCTAATATGTTTTATATGACAGATCTAGCACAAGCAATATCCTTGCTAAAGGAGAACAATCAGGTATCCATTCCATTGGTTGTGTTCGGTCACATGCACAAAGAGTTGGCATATGGCATTGGCTTTAGGAAAATGATTGTGGTTGGCGCTGATAACACCATATACTTGAATGGGGCAATTGTTCCAAGGGTCAAAAGGTTGGGTGGTGATGAAGACAAGAAAAGCTTAGATGATGAAAATGCCCTTTCCTCACCAGAGGCAAAAGGTACAAGAAGAGCCTTTACTTTAGTTGAGATTTCGGAAGGAAGAGTTTCCAAGATTGCAGAAAGTTGGGTCTCGGTTGTCAAAGATAGGACCACATTAGAAGAAGAGCACATACTATTTGAAAGCGGCTAGGATCCTCATCCTCCACATTTAGGTTCCTGCTTCAGTCACATGGATTTTAATGCGTATAGATAAATACAGTCGGGGGTGAAATATGCCTCGATACTGATGAATACATTGTATTTAATGTTAATAACTACTGTATAGACTTGACAAACGGTACATGCTCTGATACCAATTCCCCCTTATATAGGTGGTGATTTATTTTTTGTACCGCTCCTCCATTCTATGTGGCAATTCAAATGTGCAGGGTTCGTGTCATTATTTTCTTTCTAGCATAGAGGACACCTATTTCTTTTGCTTGTCCTTACATTTGGATAGATGTTGAATGATGTAGGTGGGTCTATTGGATTACCCAGGCTGTCCCATTTTGCCGTCATGGTGCCTATTCTTTTTAACCTGACACTGTCTGCATGTGGTGCCATTTTATTGTCCAAAATTTACTCTATTTTTCAAGCACTATACAGGTATTCTGCAGCTGATAGGTTTGGAGTAGATCATTTTCACGTTTGCTTTTTTTTTTTTTTTTTTTCTGGACCCAGTGACAATTGCAGTGCTTTGGCAGAGATGGCTGTGATCCCATTTGGTCATGAAATGCCTCCCATGACTTTTGGCTCCAAAGTAAAGGATAAAGAGGCTGTGATACTGAAGGTTGACCAAACTTTTAATGATTTGATGCTGGCTGTTTCCTCTCTTTTTTATTTTTTTTGTTGATAAGTTATGAAAAAAGTTTCACTCACATGAAAGAAATGACCCATTTCCTAGAATTCCTCGATTAACCATGCAATTGGTGAATGACATATGACACGAATACCATTTACTATCATATTATATAGATTCCTTTCTGTTGTCATTTGTCAACGCTAGCCATTAGCCAAGCATCTTTCTTCCTACCATATAATAATCATATTATAAAGCTTTCCGTAAAAGAGTGCAGTAAAATTATTTGGCACTGTCTTTTTTCTCTCTTGCTTTCTGAAGGTTTGGTGCACCGAATTCCAAGCAGTCTATGGGCTGTTTTTTGACTCGTCTGGTTCCTTTACAGCCATTGGATAACAAAAAATAAAGTGAAAAAGAAAGCTTAAAGTAACTCTAAGCACTTTCCTTGGTAAAACATGGACGTTGATTCTTACCATGCTAAAAATTGCTTATGACTTTATTGTAAAATCTTGGGGAACCATTTTATAATTGTGTGGTGAATGTGACAGCAAATGCCCCACCCTATTGGCCTTATTTTACTGTCCATTTGATAGAGAACTCTTATTTATTGATCCATACTGTATATGTTTCTCCTCATCAATTTTGAGAGACCATTAACATTATTCCTTTATTTATTAGGATTCCTACTTCTCTACCACAGCGGTCCCTCCTCTTAAAGATTAGTCAATTTAGTTTCTCGTCACCTGCCTATCTAGCTTTGCTACCATACAGCCAACATTTTGGTCTATTTAATATTTCCATTTTCTTTGACAAGTCATTTATTATCTAGAACCCAATTCTAACTTAGCCTACGGTCTTAGTAAATGGAGTTAAAACTTGCTAGCAGCATAATATGCCTACTAACGTTGTACTCTATTTTTTATTATTATAATTATTGGCAAAGAATATTCATTAACTTTGTCATGATTAATCTTTACTAGCGAATTTGGTTGAATATTTTGATGAGGTCTTTTCTCTTAATTATGTTTTTTTTTTCATCTACAAGTTTTAAACTCAAAACCTTATCTTAAAAGATTGAATTCAATGTTACTCAAATTAACAATTTATTGGTAGTCGTATTCTATTTTGCTTTGTCATTGTCATAATTATAATTAGATAATTGTTATTAAAATTCTGAATTTTGTACATTATATATTTTTCATCAATTTTAGAGTTGTACTATTGGAGTTGAGCTAAAGCTACAGCGGCATCTTTTTTTTTTAAAAAAAAGCGTCATTTTCTTGATAAAAAGATTATTTATAATTTCCTACAAGTGTTAGGTTATGTACTGATAAGTAAACTGCTCTCTCTATTGTCTAAAGTTTAAATTTTGAAAAAGATAATTATTGGAAGGTGTGTTAGTCTGAGTTATTTTATTTTAGCTTCATATTCACTATAGGAGAAATACGACATGATGGGGCATGATATCCCATTTCTCACACCCATTGTTGGGTTTATTCCTCCCAAAATATTATCGTATTATGAAATGACATAAACAAACATTAAGTAAACTAATAAAATTGTGATTCTATTTATCAAATAGTACTTTTTTTTAGAGTAAGTTTAAGACGTGGAAATTTATGTAAAACAACTGTTTCTGATAGGGAAAACGGTACTAAGGATAAAAATGAAATTACGAACAATCAGCGTTCTCCTTGTCATATTTGTGGACTTGTGGGTAGCTCATTCCATACCATTTTTTTTCAAAACCATTTTATATTTTTATTAGTATCAAGTATTCAAGTTCCATAAAATGCAGTTCCATCACTCGTAAAACTTTTAAATTTAGGAGTTAGCACGCTAGCCTTTATAGGGACAATGACTGAATTTTTATCTCAAGCTTAAGGAAGAAAAGCATAGGTCGTGCATATGTCTAACTGTTCGAAGCATAGAAAAATATTAATTGAGCCACAGCCACATGTGTTTCTAGGTTTATTTTTTTATTTTTTTACATATACTGATATACATATGTTTCTAGTTATGTATTCGAATCTTTCAATTTTCAAAAAATACTTTAAAAGGTTGAACATGGCTAAATAATTGTTGACAAAGAAACTCATCCACTTTACCTGTTTGATTAATTTTAGGCTTCAGCCAAAAGAATTGAGCTTCCGTACTTTTCTTGGAAAAAAGAAGTGGCAGTGATAATAATAATGCCATAATTCACCATACCCAACCTTAGGAGTAAATATATAACTTGCTAATTATGTCAAAGCAGGCTTCCTAACATCAATAGCAAGTAACCATAAAAAGGATTGATTGGCTTGGTAATTATGCAACAAGATAGGAGGATCAATGAAAAATTTTGTGAACAAAATAGTACAATGACTTCGGGAGAAAGAATGTCTCCTCACAAAAGAGGTCGCAGGTTGAGACGACTATTTATAAAATATAGGTCTTCACAAAGTTATAAGATCATATATAAAGATTGACGTTTACTTAATATCAAAATATCAAGGAAGTTGATGATAGAAAAAAAGAAATAAGATAAAAAAAAATTCAAACTCGTTTTTTTACCGTTGGCAAAATCAAGTGTCGTCGTTTGGTAAGATGTCAAGGTTTTAAAAACTCACCTAAATATGATTTGTAAGATAATCTGCAAAACAACAAAAGAGTAGTTTATAATTAAGATATTTCTGACGATAACAAATTGTAATTTTCTAAAATGAAAAAAAGATAAACACAGAATGTCTACTCTGACATTTTTGACACCCTTCTGCCACACTTGGCCCTCTTTCTTTGAAGATCCTCTGCCACCTTTGACCGAATCTAGACCCACCATCAACTCTATTACGTCTTCAATCTTCATCTTTTCTTCTCGATCCTGTTAACCACTGGCACATTGTTTCTAGCCATTTTTTATGAGTACGTGTTTCCATCCAATTTATTAGTAAGCTGGTTTAAAAGTTCAAATTTGCTCTTTTCTCAAGTCATTATTTCATCAAAATCCTACCAGAACTTTGTAATATTCGCATTTTGTCACATAAGAACAATGTTAACAATATCTTGCTTCTCGTGACTTTGGAAAATAACTAAATATATTTAATAAGGAGAATGCTAGGAAATACTATAATTTATCTACAACACAATATTTTATGGAGTTCTTATGATATGGGCTACCGAAAAGTAGATGTTCAGTGTGCTTTGTCCTCACTCACATACTTCCTGAGAAACTTCCCAGGAGGTCACCCATCCCATGATTGCTCCAAGTCAAGCACGCTTAACTGTGGAGTTCTTATGTTATGGGCTACCGAAAAGTAGATGCACCTTGTTAGTATAAGTAGTACCTATTAAACCCTTTAAGTTATCCTCAACTGTACAGTTCCATACCTGCACAGCCTTTGGATCCCTCTCGTTCGGGTGTGTATTCGATTCATTCATGTACCCCTCCCGCTGGAAGCCTGCCAGGAGCCGCTCCTTGTCCGTGCCTCACTGCACCGGCGATCACTCCCCGCCCTCGTCAGCGCCCGGGATGTTACATTATTAAATATAAATTAAAAGTTTAAAATGAAATAATAATGTTAATTTATCTTTTTTATTAGAATAGAACTCTCCCGCGTGTTCTTAGTAGTGAGATCATCTTATGTATTTTTTTTTCTTGAAGCGTACTATTTTACTTATATTTAACATCTTTCATTGTAGTAAGTTTAAATTTATGTTAGTTTTTTAAAATATCAATTACATATATTCTAAAAAATATATTTATGTTAGTTTTATCCTTCACATGCCTATGTTTGATCCGCATTTGCTAGGTAATTTGAAAATGAAGTGTTTGGAATTATTTTATTCAATTCTTATTCGAAAAGCATGTTGTGTAATGGTATGGAACTGGTAGTTGGTTTTTGATCCACATGGCTATGTGTTTAATCCACTTGTTAGGTTTCGTTATTTGAAAGGATTATTTTTATCCAAATGGGTATGATTGTAATGTAACAACTTGGTTTCAATGTCAGAATATGGTTAGGACTATAGGATTACGACGGGCTTTGGAAAGAGATGCCGGTGAAGAACAACCCGCTATACGGTGAAGGCCTATAGCATCAGCACAGAGACAACGCAAGAGGACTAGTGTTGTTGAGGATGTGCCTGCTGAGGTCGTCGCTGACCATGTTGATGCTGCACCTGTTGAGGCTGAGGTCGAGGGAAGCATCGATGCCTCTAATGTTGAGGGATTTCCTGGTGGGCCCCAGGACACTTCAGTGTTGACTCATTACGATGAACATATTGCACCTAGGATTTGGAGGGGAGATGTATGATTGTATCAACACATAGTTGAATTTGAGAATTGTTTTCGCGTTAGGGTATGTATATGTAACTAACCACTAATACAGGAACGGCCCGAGCTGAAGTTGGCATCCCATGGGAGGAAGGTTCAGAAGGTTGGCCGACCTGCGCCTGAGATTGAAGGGTTGGTGGCAGGTACAGGATTAACCCCACTGATCGCCTGTTCGGTAGATACAGGTGATCGGGGTTTAATCTCGGCATTTGTAGAGAGGTGGCATAAGGAGACTAGCAGTTTCCATTTGCCGATCGGAGAGATGACAATCACGTTGGACGACGTCGCATCTCTATTTCATCTACCCGTCATGGGAGCATTGCAGACGTACGACCTCTTGGATGTTGATGAGGCCATTGCATTACTTGTGGAGTTGCTTGACGTTACCCCTGACCAGGCTGCAACAGAGACGAAACAGTGCCATGGAGCTTATGTTCGTTTGTCATGGCTGCGGGAGTTGTATGCTGAGAGGTGTCAACAGATGCAGTGGATAGTGGCAGTCAGAGCTTATTTGCTCCATTTGGTTGGTTGCACGATTTTGGCTAACAAGAGTGCCACACATATTGGTGTGGTATTCTTGGAGGCATTTCGTGATCTCCACCAATCAGGCGGGTTCAGTTGGGGTGCGGCTGCACTCCAACACATGTATGATAACTTGAACTACGCCTATCAGCATTATGGTAAACATCTTGCTGGTTATATTAGTCTACTTCAGGTATTTTGTGATATATAAATTATAATTTGTTATTAATTAAATGTTTTGGATGAATTTCAACTATTTATTTGTTGCTTAAGTGTTGGGTATACGAGCACTTTCCCCGCGTTGGCAGCATGATTGCGGATGAGGAGTATGTAGAGAGCCAGCCACGGGCATGTTGCTGGAAGCCGAGGAAGGCGTTACCTATTAGTTCCTATTGGCGACCACTAGATAGGTTGACGACCGACGATGTATGTTGGACTCCATATACCGATCATCGTCTGGTCTGTCCTTTTGAGGTTATCTCTCTATACTCAGGCCATATTCGATGGGGGCCTTACTGTGTCAGGTACCATCCAGAGAGGGTACTCAGACAGTTTGGCTTCATTTAGACCATCCTGTCTCTGCTAAGCTTGCCCACACCGTTAGATGAGGAGGTGGATGATAGTTGGATTCATTACGCAAACCATCTGACTATCACGGGACCACCCTCCAGTTACCCCGGCCAGTGCGATCCCGCTTATATGGATTGGTTCTTCCAGATATCGCACCCTTTCATGTGCCCGCCTCAGCCTGGGGAAGTCAGAGCTCCTCCTATCGTGGCAGATCCCGCACCTCATCCACCTGTTACTATGCCAGAGCCCACACTTGACAGTGGAGATGACTAGGCTAACATGCCTCGACATGCAGTGGTAAAAACAAAAACCTCTTATACAAAATACGATGCACTCAACAATGTTAAATATGTTATTCATACATGAACCTCTTATATTGTGTATGTAATTTTTTTTTTTGCAGGGCGCATGCCAAACCATTGCAGAGAGGTTGCAGAGGCTTATAGATCTTCGCATGGTGACCTCTAGCACTGATGTTTACGACATTGTCAATGACTGCATCAGATTAGCACGCAGTGTATGCGATGATCGGAGAGTGTATGTGCGGTCGAGACGTTGTAGGACGGGAGCACGTGGAAATTGATGTGTTACATTATTTGTTACAACACATTTCATTTCATATGTATAAACATTATTATTCGTTGTACTTTGTTGAAACATTTCATTTCATATATCTACATCGTTTGAACATTATCCATCTACGTCAGTAACACTATATAGTCAAATAAAATAATGCAGCAGTTAGACAATTATAACTTCTTGCCATGTTGGTGAACAAAAATGAAAATACAACAAAATGTCACAATGTATGCCAGTGTTGAGACCCTCTGTCATAGGCCAAATCAACATAAGCTGGTGGCAATGTTGTCAAGCTGGTATACTTTTGCATTCGACTAATGTAACTAGCTGGCCAATCGTTTGCTTGTGGATGACAATGTCTTGACCATAATAAAGCAATTGGTGGCATAGGACAAGCGTCTTGCAATGCAACCTAAACCAAATAATGACCATTATTGTTAATGACATCTGTTATAAGTATGTACACAAATTAAAGCATTTTCATTTTACCTGAACAAAATGATTTTCATACACATGCCCAATACAAATGACGCGATGTACAACAGAATCTCTAGGCAGTTGGGTTCTAAGGGGGGAAAAAGGTCATATTTCGTTGCTGTGAAAGACTAATAATTACAAGGTTATATCGTGAAGCAATTACATAACCCATGTCAGTGATGTCCATCCATTTATCCTGTGTTACTTGCAATTTAACAAATACATCAGTGTCAGTAAATGCAATTTAAGAAATACTAAAAGCAAAAATGCAAATGTAAAGTATGTATACAAAACGTTACATGTCCAATTGTATCAACCAAAAGTGACCTCTTTAACTCCTCATATCTTTCTGACCCCCCGAATAAGGCAATATAGTCTTCAGACCATTCTGCAAGTTCCTTTAACAAATGGTTGCGTACCACAACCCACGCGTCTTCACCATAACCAAGTAAACCCGCAATGGCACGATAGCCACAATTACCGTCAGCTTTAACATCATATACTCTAACAATGTAATTCCTCATGCATGGCAAAAATTGATCTAGCATTGGGATATAACCCATCGGTATACGTTCTGAAGACTTTGATGCAGATGCAGACTTTGGTTGAGATGAGAAACTGTCATGCTGAGAATATAACGCATCCACATATTCAAAATACGATGGATCCCGCTTTGTTGATCTTTCGTGTTTGGTGACATTTTTCTTTTGAGCCCCTTTAGTATTCACCTTTTCAGGAGGTGGACATATGGAATTTTGTTCAGGATATACAATTTCTTTGAGTTTAGTCTTTAAAGTTACCTTGCCACACATGTCAAGACTTTCGAATCGCTTAGAAATTGCTTCCATCTCTTCAGTTATCGTCACTTCACAGTCATGAATACCTTGGTCAGAGAAATGTAACCTCCGCCAAAACATGTGTACGGTTCCTAATGGTATGCTGAAAAGATTATATTTGGCTAGCTCACATGCACAAGGCAAACCACACGTGCTTCTCAACACACATTCACAACGAGAACTATCAACGCTTGCATAATGAACTCGGTCAAACTCCTCAGCAATTAGATTTAACGCATACCTTGAAACCATGCCTACGAGTCTTTTGTACAATGTCACTTTAAAGGAAAGTCCTACAACATGAGTGCTTGTCTCAAAAGAAGCCTTTATTTCATTGTGTTGCAAGGTGATCATGTTGTTCATGGCATCCCAAACATTACACAGATCGCCAACGCTATTTTGCAGTAGCCGCTTTAAGGTCCAATGAGCAGACTCAACCCTGCAGTAAAAGGTGCACAAATATTAGTTTGGAAAACATAATGTCATTCAGGTATTGCAAAAGATTTACCTGTTTGTAGTGGTGTTTCCAAGATGCATGACTTTATTGGTCCATGATGTAACAAATCTTTCTTTGTGGGGAATCAACCATGTGTCTTTAACATACTGAACAAATATTGGCCACGGTGCGCAGGCACACTCAAACTTCATAAGTCAGTCTTCATATGCATTTTCAGAAGCACAATCTACAAGACTTCCCCAGGCTTCCATGACATAGTCCCATGCATTATTTTGTCCCACAAGCGTTTTACACTTAGCCTTCACATTCTTGTCAATGTGGAATCGACACAACAAGTTCGTAGTGTCAGGGAAAACCTGTTGGATGACATTCATCAGGGTTGCATCTCTGTCTGTGACAATGACTTTAGGAAAAACCTCAGTCTTTAAAAAAAGGCCTCTAAATCGTTGAAGTGCCCATACAACATTATTGATACGTTCACCCTCCAAATATGCATAAGCAGTTGAAAATGTCATCCCCGTAGGTGTGACACCAACAATGTCCAACAAAGGGAGTCTATACCTGTTCGTCTTGTATGTGCTGTCAATGAGAAATACCAGATTACATGAATTTATCAACTTCACTGAATCAGGGTGTGCCCAGAATATGTCTCGTAGAACATCTTCATCCTTCAGGCTATGCCAATAGATATATCTATCTCGTTCAAGAAGTTTCATCAATTGTTGCATTTCAGTATTGTTGCCTCTAACAGAAATACGGTACGCATATTTTGCGATAGAGGCTAGGGTACGAATGGTAAACTCATTCGTAAGTTACGCAGTGCATTCTTAGCCATTGGATCGAAATCATGAAGTAGATCTCGATTTTGGAAATCACTTTGGAAATCGTGCAGCCATTAATTTTTTTTCCATTTTTCCATTTTCAAAGTTAAATGGTTTCAGCGGATTGACATATTTACCCCTACACGTTGGTAACTGTGTACCATTAAATGGTTGAGATTGATTTACAGTTTGAAAGCTTCGTTCAAGGTATAAATACTGTATTTTTTTAGTTTTTTTATACCAAATATTCCTTGGTGTCTTAAATATAGTGGTTAAAAAATTTAAAATAAAAATATTTTTATTAGAAGATAAAAAATTATACTGATTTTTATAATTTTTTACATTCTCGTATAATTTATACAATAAATATTTTCTTTAATTTTTTAATCAATATTCTAAAAATATTGGTTAGTAAAATTCTCTTTTTTATGGTGTTCTTAGTTGTGCACTCTTCCTTTCCAATTATATGATATTTAAGGTTAATACAAACTGTTCTTAATTTTTTAAAGTTTTCATATAATTTGCATAATAAATATTTTTCTCTTTAATTTTTTAACTAATATTTTAAAAACACTAATTAATAAAAAAGATAGAAGTATACAACAATAAAACTCAATTCAAGGACCAATATCACTTAAGGTTCCTAATAAACTAATTATATTAGTATTTCTTGAGTTTTTATTTTTTTAATTCTATTAAATATTATCGATTTTATGTTCATAAATCTTACCTCTTAGTTGACATGCACTCATGAAATGGGTTTTTAATTTTTCAACATCGGTTTTTAATTGAAAACCGATATTGATTTGTGTAACTACATCGGTTTTTTTTATTGAAAACCGATGCTGTGTTGTGCACGAGGGAACTTTCTACATCAGTTCTGTCAAAAACCGATGTTAAAAAGACACATCTACATCGATTTTAATAAACATCTGTTTTATTACATGATGTTGTAAGTACTAATCAACATCGGTTTTATTAAAACCGATGTAGATGTGTCTTTTTAACATCGATTTTTGACAGAATCGATGTAGAAAGTTTCCTCATGTGCACAACACACCATCGATTTTCAACAAAAAAATCGATGTAGTTACACAAATCAACATCGATTTTCAATTAAAAACCGATGTTGAAAAATTAAAAACCCATTTCATGAGTGCATGTCAATTAAGAGGTAAGATTTATGAACATAAAATCGATAATATTTAATAGAATTAAAAAAATAAAAACTCAAGAAATACTAATATAATTTGTTTATTAGGAACCTTCAATGATATTGGTCCTTGAATTGAGTTTATTATTGTATACTTCTATCTTTTTTATTAATTAGTGTTTTTACAATATTAGTTAAAAAATTAAAGAGAAAAATATTTATTATGCAAATTATATGAAAACTTTAAAAAATTAAGAACAGTTTGTATTAACCTTAAATATCATATAATGGGAAAGGAAGAGTGCACAACTAAGAACACCATAAAAAAGAGAATTTTACTAACCAATACTTTTAGAATATTGATTAAGAAATTAAAGAAAATGTTTATTGTATAAATTATACGAGAATGTAAAAAATTATAAAAATCAGTATAATTTTTTATCTTCTAATAAAAATATTTTTATTTTAAATTTTTTAACCACTATATTTAAGACACCAAGGAATATTTGGTATAAAAAAACTAAAATATGCAGTATTTATACCTTGAACGAAGCATTCAAACTGTAAATCAATCCCAACCATTTAATGGTACACAGATACCAACGTGTAGGGGTAGACATGTCAATCCGCTGAAACCATTTAACTTTGAAAATGAAAAAATGGAAAAAAAATTAATGGCTGCACGATTTTCAAAACGATTTCCAAAACCGAGATCTGCTTCATGATTTTGATCCAACGGCTAAGAATGCACTGCGTAACATACGAATGAGTTTACCTTTCGTACCCTAGCCTCCGTCTATATGAAGGGCTGTCAGGCCCATCGTATCCATTAACTATGCAGCTGTTTTTTATCTTTCAAATTTCGAGTAATTTTAATTTGATTCTCATAATTTTTTTAAAATTAGTCTCTATCATTATTTATTATTGACGCAATACATAGTTATGCATATCACATTACGAAATATCTCATAATAATAACTAATGATGTATTTAAATGAATATTAAGTATCTGTTTAGTAATTACAAGATTATTTTTAAAAAATAGAGTAAAAACACATTTACAGTTAGAAATACTCATAATTTACATGAATATTTGCATGTGTTAAGTTGTCAGCAATTAGGACGATCATGTAATGCACTAAATTTTTTAAGAGTATATCTTTTGTACATATCAAACAATACTTTGAGGGCATTCCTAAGTAAGAACTAGAGTGTGTTTAGATTCTCGTTAGGAATGTTTCAAGTTTCAACTATACTTCGGATAAAAGCTCATTTCTTGTAACTTGTCCAAATCATGATTTAGAAGTTCTCAACTAAACTTCGAGCATGCTCGTATATACTATAGAAATAAAAAATAATCATCTTACTTTATTGCTAAAATTAACATGTCTAATACTAACAGATGATTGTTAAAATGATTTTTTTTGTCCGGTTTTCCTAAACACTTGTTTATATCATCGTCATCTCCAAATATACTCCTTAGACTTACTAAATGTTCATATAATTGGACTTGCAGACAGTTTTGCAAAGTTTGTTGTTTCTTTTACTTATGTTCCTCTTTTTGCTCATGATGCATGATGTAAATTCTTTGGTTGGCCAGTTAGGGTCTTAATCTAGTTTTTCTGGTTGTGGGGTGCATATGTTAATCACAATTTTACACTTTTAACTCGTTTTTGCTAACTCGTTCTAAATTAGTACTTTACTACTCTTCATCTTTGACTGGATATGGTAACATTTTTATCATACATACATTTGTAGGAACAACATTCTAGATGACACTTGAGGTTATTTAGAATACTGATGGGTTAATGAGATGGTTGTAGTATATTTAGACTAAATCTTTTTTGTAACGTTTCTCTTTGGTTCTGTTTTTTCACTTATATTTTCAATTTGTTAGTCATTGTATTTCTTAGAATCGTCATTCATTCGAATATTCTGATTTTGTAGGTAGATGTCTTATCTTTGGGAATCATTGCAATTGAGATGGCAAAAGGGGGCCTCCACTTGTTGATCTTCACCCGATGAGAGTGCTTTTCATTATACCCCTAGAGAATCCTCCACAGATTGAGTTCTTCAATATCAAACAAATTAATCTTTCAAGTTTTGAACCATTTTATGTAAATTGAGTTTTTCAAACGGAGATGTTATTATTTCCATCATAACATAGGTAACATTTAATCTCTCTTTCCTCAGCTAGATGATCATTTTTCTTGTTCGTTGAAAAAATTTGTTTCATTGTGCTTAAAGAAGATTCCTGGCTGAGGTAAGTGCCTATGCTTTTCATACACTTATTATTATTTTATTTTCTTTAGTTCTCTTGGCATAGTTGTAGTTCTTATATATTGTTAATGAAAAGGTTATGCTTTATGATGTAAATAGAGTTAAATGTTCACTTTATGAATTGTATGAGAATCATAAGTATTCCTTTTGACACTTAATATGCTTTTCTAGAACATTTTTTAGCGGGAAAAGGTAATAATAAGAAATATTTGACGTAGGATATGTTAATTGCATCCTAATTTAGTAATAATTGGGATAATAGAATTATTTGTTTATTTCCCGTTGAATTTTGTAATTGTCAACTTGATATGATGTATTATTTAGTTTTTCCTGATTTTAAATTTTTTTCTAAGAAATAGTTCAAAATGGGTAATAAAATTGAAACATGGTGACTTATTTTTGTTATATTTGTTGTGAAAATTATAATAGAATTAGAAAACATTTTTCTTTTAAACTAAGTAGGACCTTAGATACCTAATGCGCTTGTCTGAATAGTAAAGACAAAATTTAGTTTTTTATCATGTAGAAAAGTACATTTGATATACAATGATTACTTTTCATTTACTTGTGACTAAAATTTTACAATTAGACATGGTATTTTTGACACACATCCAATTTTACATTCATTAGCAGCTTAAACCTTTGTTGATAAAATAAAAATGATCATGATAAATAAAAATTAGCAAAAAGAAAAAAAAAACATCAATATAAAAAATGTCCTACCAGACGATTTTTAGAAAAATCATCTTTAAAAAATACATTTTAAAATGATTATCTAAAAAATTATCTTAAAAAATAAATTTTTTAATACAATTTTTGAAAAAATCATCTTAAAACCTCCAATTTTTTCATTCTTTCAAAAATATATTCTAAGTGATAGTATATTCATGAAGGAAAAAAGTGATATTTTTAATGAGATAAGTAAAATCTCTTATTTGGTAAGAATAAATTCGTTCAATTAAGATTTAAGCGTTATATAAAAAAGTTAAGATCTAAGTGTCTTTTAGAATATGAACCACAATAAAATTCATGAAATAATACAGTATCTCAATAAATATCAACAAATAAAAAATAAATATATGTTAAAACGAATGTAGTAACATTTCTCATTCTCAATATTTCATGTCTGTCTCAGGTCCCAAGTCCTAAAGGTGCGTATCCGACATTCTTAATAATAATGTTTTTTTTTTTTTTTAACCTCTAACAAGTAGAAAAAGTGTAAATAATTTCAGTGCTCCCCAGCCTTTGGAATTTGCTGGTGCAATGTCTAATATACCATGGCCAATCAAAAGGGCCGGGGAGGTGGAGGCAGGAAAAAACAGAACACGCAAATATAACTTTGTGGTTGTCTTAATTAATTGTGCTTCTGTCCATTTCTTATGTTCATTATTGATTAATTTAACCAGTGTTTTAAGAGCACTAATTAGTAAGACATTAATCTATTAATACAATATTAATTATTTTCTTTTTTATTAGCCTTATATTTATCTATTTTTTAAGTATTATGCATGCTTATTATAAACGATAAGAAAATAATAATGTATGTTATATTAAAAAACTTAAAAATATATAAGCAGTGATATTAATTGCATTTTTATTAGCCTGTAAATTCTCTTCCAAGATGGACAGATAAAAAGAAACGAAAGTTTTTTCTTATTTTTTATTCTGAGAGAAACAAAGGTAATTTAATACTAGTAAGATGTATTTATTTTTTCCTTATCATAATTAAATACATATTCTTAATTAGTTATGATATTTTATTAAAGTATAATTTACAACGCTGTTGATCTATCAAAAGATATACTGCAAATCAATTAAAAATCTCTAAATATAATTTTTAAAGTTATTATTGTAATAATGATAAAAAAAAAAATAATGTTACAATTGACAGACGGTGGTGGTTGTTTACATCATAGAAAGTAACAAGGAAGTGCCTTTTCATAGTTAATCCCATTTAAAAATGCTAGATTCGTTTTTTCTATAGGCTCACTTAAAAAAGGATAATATACATATTAAGAAATACAATTGATATTTCAGTTTATATTAAAAGTATTTTTAATTTTCTAATACAACTTCTACTACTGTATATTTTCTCATTGTGGGTATATTTAAAACATAATAATTAATGTTATCTTAAACTTTTAATAAATAGATAAATATTTTTTAAAACTAAAAAAGGAGGAAGTATAAAATAAAAAGTAAAAGAGATTCATTTTAAAAATACTATAATATTTTTTTTGTAAATACTTTAAACTGCTTTAAAAATAAATATAAGAATTATCATCATCTAGACATAATTAAATGAGTATTAAATGCTTTATGGATGGATTTTTTTTATGTTTGCTATCCAAATTTTTATTACTAGGCTAACTCTAGTGAGATTCTAACGTATGGATATTTTAATCTATGAAAATGAATTTACTCTTAAAAT
>PYAF01002996.1:0-20491 GCA_007407185.1 Glycine tomentella | reverse complement strand
TGCAGCCAACTACGAGTACAAATCAAGGCTTCGACATTTTCTGACAAGAGACGATTTCTATACTTGTTAATGATATGTGATCCAATGCTAAAAGCAGATTCAGAAGCCACAGTAGTAATAGGAATACTCAACACATCACGAGCCATTATGGATAATTCTGGAAAGCGATTATGATTATCCCTCCACCATTGCAAAACATTCAACTCTTCATAGTACACAAAATCCAAGTTTGGCTCATCCAGATAAACATCAAGTTGTGACTTTCCAACTTTAGAAGCAAGTTGACTATTATGCATTTTCAATTCCTAGTACATAAGACAAGTTGAACACAATAAAACTAAATAAAATCAACAAAGTACACAACATAAAAAAGTAAATACTTACATAATAATAATAATAATAATAATAATAATAATAATAATAATAATAATAGTATATATTTATTCAGCCATAATGCTTTGGATAACAATAGTATATATCCTCAGTGATTGATGAAACATTAAATTTGATGATTACTTTTACGTAAACCAGTAGAATATATCATATAGTTATTATCGATGGTTTTTTTGAAGGTATTGTATATTTAAGATTGATGTTTTGGAAGAAAAGAAAAGAAAGGATAGCTATTTTTTTTTAATTAAAATACTTACATAATGTTTATAGAAATAAATGAAAGATCAAAACATTAAGTTTATATGATAAAAGGAAACACCTTGGAAGTTGCAAGAATACCTGAGATTTGTAATAAAGCCCAGCATATAATGAAGCATACAAATATTCACCTTCTCTGCTACGGTGCTACCAGAGAATGCAGCTACAAGCTAGAAAGGTAAATCAATTGCTCGTGTCAGATCACATTCACAAATGCATGAGGAGGAATCTTGGAGTGACAATAACAAAGTCAAATAAAAACATTATAGCCTATGCAGGGAACTGAAGGAAGATAAGTAGTATTATAAACCTGTTTATCAGTATGCAATTATGATAACATAAGCATGAAGGAAAAATTGTAAATATGATATACTGTGGTTATATATAATTGCCATAATGCTTTGGATTTTAGAGCTGTTCAAATAGCTTTTTAATCAATTACATCTTTTACTATCCCTTCAATTTTGATACCTCATAACCGAAAAAGAAAGGAACTATATTCAGTATATTGGGAGTAACAAACTCCTTCATAATCACATCCAGAGGCCATCACTCACACATCAGATTAAGGAATACAAAAATTTTCCATTGCCCAATTAATTATAAATCAGATTAAGTGAACATACCCGCTCAAAACAACGCCCAAATTACACATACAGTGACACAACCATGCCTTTCACGGTTCTCTGTTCACCCTCGCTTCACAAAAACTTAGCAACACCTATTAACTATAAAAATAAATGTTTGACTATCACTTTCTAAAGATACTATGAAATGAATCCCAACCCATTTTCAGTTCATTAAAGTGCAAAAGCAGGAGACAAAAATACAAAATAAAGCAAGAAACAAGATAATGGAGCTTCAGTTCAGATGACTAACAGTAACAGTAGTAGTAGCGCTGCTGGGTGGGAGTGGGACACTGGGATGTGCGACCTGTGACGGACCGACGGTACACGAGCAGAAGAGTCTGGACCATGGTCCGTGGGCGTCGACAATGGCTTCTGGACGGTGGATCGCGGTTCGTCGACGTCGGAAATGGCGTCCGAGGTCGTCTCATCTCCTCCGGCCTCTCAGTCTCGAGTCTCTTCGGTCTTCTCTCTCAGCCTCCCTCGGCGGCTCGGCTTCTATCAGAAAATGAAAATGACTCTCGAGTCTCAATCTCTAATTCACTCTCAACCACAGAACCTCTATTACCTTTACCTAATATTATCTTTCTAATTTTTATTTTATTTTTATTAGAGGAAGACAGCAGACTAAGTGACAACATTATTATACTATTATTTTTATTTGATTTATTTAGTGGGCTGCAGCCCGGTGGGCTGGCCCGGCCTGGATACCATTTTGGCCCGGCCCGTTTACTAATTGTGGGCTTGAAAATTCAACCCAACCCACCTTTTTTTGTGGGTTAAACGGGCCGGCCCGCCGGGCCAGGCCCGTTTTGCCAAGGCTACCTAAGGTAGTGAGACCAACGACTGGAGAGAAGATCGCGCAGACACGGGAGCAATGAGGGTGTTGTGTGTGCTGTGCGAATGGAAGGGAGAGTAAGGATAATATGGGTGTGTGTACCTTTCACCATTGTGGGTGTTGGATTTATAGGGCAGTACCTGAGCATGGAAAGACCAATCTTCGGGATTGATATTCTCCTCCGCAAGGTCGGGGATTGCCGATAATAAAGAGATGACAGTTATGCTTGGATGCCTCCGACTATTGCTTTCTGGTTTCCAATAATAGATCCTGAATGATTTGGGCTAATTAAGGAGAGGATACGATCATGGAATATTCGTATCCATAACAGATGCCCCTCAGCCCGGTTATCGAGTATTCTGGATGACCGGGATGCGAAAGAGTCTGATTGGTTCTTCGCCCATTTTCTCCTTAGTCGACCACGGCCGATCTAGCGAGAGGCCGACATTGTATGGAGCTGTGTGGCCGATTGGTCGTGTGTCCGACGTTGGGTTGACATCGTCCGTGTGAATCGGCCTCATGTGTGAAATTAGGGCCGAGGTTCCCATCCTTCTCGTGCTTTTCGGTCGATTCCAATTCTGTTGTCCAGTTACACCTTGTTCCTTCGTATCTTGTGTTAGTGGCCGATTTTGGGCGACGAAACATCTTCTCATCCTAGGATGCCACGTGTCCCCTGTCGTTTCATGCTTTAATAATTACCTTTGCGCAGTTATGACGTAACCGCCGTTCTCACGTCTTTTCAATATCCCTTAGTTATTGCCCCACGTTGCTTTGAATTTCGACAGTTACTATTTCCTTGAGGTATTATTTCCCCCACTCGCTTCGTTCTCCAGACATTTCTTTTGCTCGTGGCTATCTGAGTGTTGTTCTCCAGCGTTTGAGCTCCTACCTGTTACTGCCATTCCTGCTTTTTCTGTTCTTCTTCACTCCCTTCCTTGCCAGGTATTTCCCTCTTCTTATCCTTGCGTTCATTGCCATTTGCTGCTCTCTTTCTCGCCTATCCCGGTGTTGTTTGCCCTGGTAATGTGCTTTGATTCTCACTAGTTTCCCCCTTTTTTTGATTCTTACCTGTTTTCTGTGACTTTTCCTCATCTTGGTTTTTTCTTCTTTCCCCTGGGCTTCCTTTCTGCCTTATGTTATGGGTTTCACTCCTGAAGAGGAAGCAGAAATCTGTAGGACCTATCCTCCTCGTACGGCTTTTTGGCTTTTTGGTCTCCCTCTTCCTGATGAAGAGAAAAAGAAAGCTCTGTTTCGGGTACCCTCTGCCGCTGGTGCTCCAAGTGCCCCTAGTGCCCTTGGAGTCTTCTCACAAGGGTCCTTAGGGTTTTCCTCATGCTGTGGGTCCGTCCTTCCTCCCTCGAGGGTTGGGGTGGCCCCTAGGCCCTCCGCTTCTGTCCCCATTACTTCTAGGGCCCCTTTAGAGCTGCATTCGCAGTTTGAAATCCGCTATGAGCCTTGCTCGAAGTGTCTGATGAATTCTTTTATTTGATCAGCAAAGATTTGGATAGGCAGGCCAACGATCTCCTAGATGGGTGCCGACACAATCCTGTCAGGGTGCCGAAACCTGTTGACGAACCGCCCCCATCTTTGGATAGTTCCGTGCCGATGGCAGTGCCGATTCGGACCTTACCAGCCTCTTCATCCTTGTCGGTTTATCCCCCAGGTATTTCCACTGATTGCTTTATTTTCTTGTCATAGGTAACCATGGATTCTCATGTTGGTGCTAGTGATTCGGTAGCCGGGTCTCGTCCCGCAGTTTCCATTTGGTCCTACAAGTTTCCTTGGGTCGCCCCCGAAGTTTTGGAGTACACCTCGAGCTTGACCATTGATGACCTTGCTCAGCTGCCTCTCGAGCCCTCTGACGATTTCCAAATCTGCGCATCCGGTTCGGGCGTCCCTGTTTGTGTTGCCCCAGAGGATAATGGCCCTTCCTCCTTCCTGTTTTATAGTGAAGTGGTCACTAGGGTAGGGATCCGACTCCCTCTTACCGACTTCCAAATGCAGGTGTTAGACTACTTGCACGCAGTGTTATAAAAATCGGTTCGGTCATTGACCCGGTCGAGGTAGTGGGTCAATGGGTCAGTGGTCCAACCGGTGAGTCAATAATTGATCCGATTTGGCCCGTTCTATATTAAAAATATTAAATTATATTATATATAAGTATATAAATATATTATTTAATTAAGAAAAATATACTAAAAAATTCAAAATAACAATTGAAATATTAAAATTAATAACATAAATAAAGTGTATTAATAAAAAAGAAAGTGTAAATAGTAACTAATTAAATTAAAACAAAAATTCAATTTTTAATAAATAAAAAATAAAGCAGAAGGAGTATAACAAGTAATAAAGGGAGTGCAGGAAGCAATGTTATTGATCTAGGCCCAAATGTAAAAAACCCTATTCCCATGTAGATAAAAGCTTTTTACTGCGCTTTCCATTTTCCATTGTGTCGTGCGCCACTGCACTTTTTTTATTTCTTCTTTGGCAGCGCTATCCTGCACTTTCGTCTTCTTCTACTATGCTTATTCTCTATGCATTTTCTTCTTTTTTTCCTTTAGCTGTTGTCTTCTTGCTTCTTTTATTCTTGTTGCGCTTTCAACAGATGCGCTGTTGGATTTCTATTCGGCCTCTTCTCTCTGGTTTCCAGTTTCTCCTCGTTCATGGTGCGCGTGAAGGCGCGACGGTGGCGGAGGAAAGGCGGGATGACGACAACTCTCCACAGGTCCGGGTTCCAAAAATGGCCAGGTCACCGGGTCCACACAAAATCGGCCGAATTTCATCGGGCAAAGTCGGGTCAGATGCATGACCGGTCCAATCTCAAATCCGGCCCGGTAGTTGCACCGATTCCTGGTTTGATCGGTCCGACCGACCGGGCCGAACCGGTTTTCACAACACTGCCTGCACGTCTCCCCTACCCAACTTCATCCCAACAGTTTGGGCCTTCATACTTGCCTTCGAGACGCTTTGCCGAAAACTTGGTGTTTCCTGTTCCTGTCCCTTATTTTCTACTTCTTTTCCGTTCAAGCCAGCCGTTCGGGTAAGGATGCTGTCGATCGAAAGGGATGGGTTTCTTTCCGTGGTCAAAACGACAACGGTTCCGACCGTCGACTTTTTTCCTTGTTTTCCGATTCTTTCAAACGTTTTAAAAACAAATTCTTTAAGGTTGCTGCCATTCTTGGGCAGCGCCCCTTCTTTTTGAACGATTCTTTTGAATCCAGGTTTCCCCTCTCCTGGTCGTCCCTTCACTATGAGTCTCCTCCTATCTCCTACCGAACTGACAGGGCCCGGCTGTTCGAATCTGAACTTATCTCAGCGGCTCAAATATTGTCGTGCAAAAGTTTGGGAACTTAGCACCAATCTCTCATTATACCCAGAGTGGTTAGTTTGGATCTTTTACCATCTGCTTCTATTTTTCTGCTTGATTCTTCTAATGGGTGTGGTTATCTTGCAGCTATCGAGATGAGCTCTACCGGCCCCCAGTCATTTGTCGGCTATGAAGTCTGTAACACCCCGTAGGCCTCCGGAGTATTATCATCAATGTACTCAGTGTCGCGCTATTAGCGTTAACTAAACGCGGTGCGGAAACTACAGAATCGTTTTTCTCTTGATTACATTACGTATGGAATTTTAAAAACACAACATACAAACATAATGAACACAAGCCCCTGTTGATCCCGATATAACATAACAACAACAACAATAGGCAGAAACACAAATCTATACAGAGCTAATCAGGAGGAAACATCCACTAGAACAACAACATCATCATCTGTAAAATCATACGGGTGTACACTCACCCTATCCCTATACAGGGTACAAGACAGAGATCAGAGAAAGGAAACTCTTCTAGTCTTCATCTGCAGCCCATGACCATCTCCAGCATCCTCAGCTAGGGCCTCCTGCCCTGAGGTCACTCCTCTCCTCAAGAGGCACCTGAAAATCACAACCCACAAAGGGGTGAGACAAACGTCTCAGTAAACTCAGGGTTCTGGGAAACCCTCCCTTACCCTGGCTCACCTCCAAGCACACACATATAAAACCAAATAGAAAGGAGCCTAGGAAGTCATCCTAGCTCTCAGAACCCACCATAGGGTAACATAACCAAAACTCTCAGCATCAGAGGTATCACACCTCATCCTGGCTCTCACAACCATCTCAAAACTATCTAACAGAGCCAAGCCAAAATCATGGCTTCAACATATCCAGCTGGCTCTCACAGCCATCTCACAGAGATCTCACAGAGGTACCTAATCATCAGTGTCAATCACTGGACACTGCATATACCAGAGAGGCACCGCCTCCTCACTGAACCAACACTGCCTGAGTCATCTACTCAGGACTTCACACATACCGCCTGAGGAATCTCTCAACTCAGGACTTCACATACACTGCCTGAGGAATCTCTCAACTCAGGACTTCATATACACTGCCTGAGGAATCTCTCAACTCAGGACTTCACGCAACATATGCCTGAAAGAGATCATCTCATACTGGAGGCACTCATCTTTCAGGACTTCCAGATCCACTGCCTGAGAGAGATCATCTCACAAAGGAGGCACTCAATCCCTCAGGACTTCCAATCACAGTCTGAGAGAGATCATCTCACATAGGAGGCACTCAATCCCCCAGACTGTCAATCCACTACCTGAGAGAGATCATCTCACAAAGGAGGCACTCAATCCCTCAGGTTACTCAACCACTGCCTAAGAGAGATCATCTCACAATGGAGGCACTCAATCTCTTAGGATTTTCAACCACACATCATCTGTCCTACTACAATAGGACTCTATTCTACAGGCCAGAGAATCTCGGACTCAGATACTATCACAGTATCCATTAACCTTAACACAGACCACAACCACGGTCTTTATCAATGTCAGTACAATCCCCTGAGGATACTCACTAAGGGTTCTCCTCATCTCTGCCTAAGGAGGAACATCCATACAGGCAATCCACCCCTAGGACTTTAAGCGGAGAGTAGTGGCACCTCCCAAGGAATCTCAGCTATTCCAGGGAGTCCTCAAACTCTTCCTCTGGCTAGGGAACCTCATCTAGCCCGATACCACGCCGGTATCCTATAGGCTCCACCGAACACTCTCACAGTGTTCATATCATCATCCTCACACCAACTCGGTGTCTATCCTGAGGTTTAACCATTTTAGTCCAGCACACACTAGGTCATCATCTATTCAATCATCAATAACAGGCCATCAAGGCCTTTCTCTACTTAGCATGCACCATACACACATAAATCTATATATACATAATCAAACATGGCATGCATACGTCACCCTCTTGGGTGACAAACAAGAGAAAGGGACGAATCCCCAGAACGATGAGCTTACCTGGCTAGCTGTGCCTCCAGCTCTAGCCTCGAAAGATGGTCTGCTCCTCTGACACCTGGTGTCAAGCCCTATCAAGGCAACCAAACACATATCATAGACCATTCAGGCACATAACAAACATTAGCTCATCAGACAACCTCAACTGTCTCAGAGAAAGGAACCTCAGTCCTTTCCATCAACTCGAGTCATATACTCAAGGGTTTCTCAGGCTATCCTCTATAAGCCTATCTAAAGACCTTTCAATGGTCTATCTCAGATCACAATGGCCTTAGAGTCCCTCTAGACTCAACACCAGCCATTCACACTGAGCATTACAGCTCAAGCTCAACTTCACATTATCACCAATTTCAACCGGTCAATCTCATCTATATCATCTCATGAGCAACTTTGTCAACTGCTCTAAGGTCCAGACTAGTCAAATAGTCAACCTTTTATCTCTACTCATGCAGACTCAGAGCCAAAATCAAACTTCATCAGTAATGATGATTCAAGGCTCTAACTTCCTCAGAACAGTCCTCTGAGTATAAGACTCTACAGAATCCGAGCCTAATAACGGCTCTAACACCTCCAAAAACACCCCTCAAGATAACCCCAAAACCCCGAAATCCAAAACTCAGAACCAACAGTTAGAGCTTGAATTTCTTACCTCTGTGATGCTCAGAAGCACCAGGGAATCACTTTCCCTCAGACTACTCGCTCGATCTAGGCCTCTTTCGCCTCTGAGTCTCAAGCTCTCAGGGGTTCTCTCTGAGAAATCTGATCTCACTATTTCTCAGCTTTTCTCAAGAATCAATCGGGGGTTTTCACTTCTCTCAGGGTTCTGATCACTTTCCCAGTTGGGCGGAGGTGTTTAGATGAACGATGGAGAAGTTACAAAGCTCAGAAGCTCAACAATGGCTTCCATCTCTCCTTTCCTCTTCCTCTCTTTTCCTTATTTTTCTTTCTCTCTCTCTCTCTTCCTTTCTTTCTCTCAGCTCAAATGGGCTATTTATAAAGCTGGAACACAGGTCCCACGCGGTTCGTGCCACGTCCCGCACCAGAAGTCAGGGTCTTACAAAGTCTCGGAAGAAGCGCCGCTTAACCGACGGCAAGGGGAAGGATTCTGCCGATGAACCTGCTTCAACAGTGGCTTCTGCCTAGCCGGCCTCCATTCCAGAGAATCCGACAATGGTTCGAACTGCTACTCCTCCGGCTTCTCCGACGGCCGTAGCTGTCATAGACGTTGACAGCCCGGTGGAGGAGGCTTCTGCGGCTGCTGCCGCGATTGGCACTTCCGCCCCTGCCCCCGAGATCGTTTCAGGAGGTATTCCTCTTTCACCCGCCGCCGGCCAGACTGGAATACCGACACCCCATACTCCCCCAACCGCCCCTGTTTCACCTGTGGTCGGATCGACTGAAGGCCGTGTTTAGTTGTCTCCCCGTTCTCTTTGGAACCGGGGTATGACCATAGATCTTTTTGAATTCATTGGGGCACCCAAAAGGTATTCAGATTCGATCGTCTTCTCCGATCCGGAGCTAGAGGAGTTGAACGCCTTGCAATCGGCCTGCTTTAAGACGGGTTCGCTGCTCGGGAGCCTTTCTTCCTTAAACCTGAAGGCTTCCAAGTTGACTACGCGGGTTGAAGCTTCTGAGGCCGAGGTTGAGCGTCTCCGACATGAATTGGAGTCATCTCGTGTCGAGGTAGCCACCTCGGTCGAAAAGTTGGAGGCCCTCGGGCTGAGGCCGGGGTGGCACAGGAGTCGGTTGCCCGTTTGACCTTCGAACTCCAGGAATCCAGGGATCTGGTCGCGAAGGTGACTGCCGATTTCGAAGCTTCCTATCAGTCGATGGTTAAATTGACGACCGAATTGGATGTCTCTCGAACCCAGGTGAAGGCTCTGGAGCATAAGGTCAGAACCTATGAAGCAGCCATCACCCGATTGGAGGATTCCTTAAGAAGGGTTCGGAAAAGGGCCGATAGGCACAAAGCCACTTACGAGGAGTTGCTTGCCCTTAACACCAAGAAGACCCAGGACTGGGAGGAGGCTACGAGAGAGCTTTCATTTGTTCGAGGTCAGCTCAAGAAGTCTTCGGCAGCCTCCTTCCAGAATGCTCTGAGCCAGCTCTATTTCTTGAATCCTGGGGTGAAGCTTAACACCGAGGGCATGCATTTCAGAGCCTATGTTAGCAAAGGCCAGCTCCTCATGCTATCCGATAGTGAAGAGGATGAGGGCAGCTTGGGCGAGGTTCCTGATGAGGGCGACGCTCCTGACGGCGGTGTTCTTGGTGATGGCGGCGTTCCTTGTGGTGATGACTCTCCGGTCGAGGAGGATGATTGAAGGGTCGGGATGCCTATTTTCTTTTGTAAATTTCTAACATTTTGGTAGTTTGAACATAATGATTTGCTTTGCTTTTACATGTACATGATTTGTTTCTGATCTGTTTGATGTCGTCTTGGTTTAATTACTTTGTTGGCTCCAACGGCCTAAATCGTCGCAACCTTTAGGATTCTGTTTTCGATGTCACTTTAGTCGGTGTCGCAGTTCAAACGGCCGAACTTCCTAATCCGTCATTTAGACTTTTAGGGCTGCGATATCGGCCTTTCCCCTAATCGACGCTTATGGTCTCTACGGCCGAACATCCCAATCCTTCCTTTAGACTTTTAGGATTTCGATTAGGAAAGTGGTGACTGTAAATCTAATAATCAAGTTATGATTTAATTTAGATAATAGACATTGTGCACAATACAAGTTCCTTGTAATTGGGATTTTATTCATATTCTTCGAAGATAAGATTTTCACGATCTCTTCGATCGACTCTTTCCAGGTTGTACATCCCCGGATCGACCGATGAGACGTGTGATACATCTGTAAAATATCCTCCTGGATTCCGATGAGGTAACAATACACGATCCCTATGACAGGCCTGTCGGCTTATTAAAGGGAAACACGTGCCGTCCATGATCCCAATGATAGGCCGAAGACCTGCTAAGGGGAAACACATGGGTATCAACTGTAATACTTTTTTAGCTTGTCGGCGTTCCAGGTTCGTCGGATCGGGTCTCCTTCCAGTGTCTCCAGTGCGTACGCTCCTTGTCCGATGTTCTTATTAATCCGGTAAGGTCCTTCCCAGTTTGTGGCCAGCTTACCGTCTCGTGCATTTTTGTTTCCGATGTCGGCCTGTCGAAGTACGAGGTCACCTTCCTCGAAAGATCGCGCCTTTACCTTCTTCTTGAACCTACTTGCTATTTTGCACTTGCCGCGTAAATCTCGACTGTGTGCCACCTTGCGGATTTCTTCTATCATATCTAATTCAGCCGCCAGTGCTTCGTTGTTGTCATCTGACCGGTTTGCGTTCTGTCTCCTCCAAGAAGGTTGGCCGATTTCCACTGGGATCATAGCGTCACATCCATACGTCATTCTAAATGGGGTTTCTTGTGTGGATGTCTGTGTCGTTGTCCTATACGCCCACAGGACATAGTATAATTGCTCCACCCAATTCGGTCCGGCCTCGTGCATTCGCTTCTTCAATCCTTCTAGAATAACTCTATTGGCCGCCTTGGCCTGGCCGTTGGATTACGGGTGTTCGACGGACGCGAAGTGGTGTTTTATTTGCAGCCCCGCCATCATTGCCCTGAATTTGCCGTCGGTGAATTGGGTACCGTTGTCGGTTACAATTTCTGCCGGAATTCCAAATCTTGATAGTATGCTTCGCTCCATGAACTTTTGTACGTGAGCCGAGGTGATCGACGAGAGGGGTTCGGCTTCAATCCATTTTGTAAAGTAGTCGACGGCTACTATCAACCACTTCATCTGTCCTTCTGCCACCCTGAATGGTCCTAGAAGGTCCATACCCCATTTATAGAATGGTCATGGTGCAGTGATCAGGCTGAGTTCGGTCGGAGGAGCTCGTAATATTTTTGCGTGTCTCTGACAACTGTCACATTTTCTTACGTGGTTCTCCGTGTCCGCCTTCATCGTCAGCCAGAAATATCCTGCACGTAACGTCTTTAATGCTAGCGTTCTTGCTCCCATATACTGGCCGTTGATTCCTTCATGTATCTCGGTGAGGACGTAATCGATCTGATCGGGTTTTAAGCAGAGTAACAATGGGGTGTGGAGGCCTCGTCTGTATAGTTCGTCGTTTATCATCACATATAGTGCAGCGTCCCTAACCAATTTTTTTGCTTCCATCCCGTCGTCAGGGATCGTCCCATGTTCCAAATAGTTGATCAATGACCTCCTCCAATCGTCATTACTTAAGATGGCTAAGACACATGTCAGTTGAGAAACCTCTTGCTGAATGACCATCCTGTGGCTTGTGGTTCCTTTGGTGCTGGCCAATTTGGACAGTATATCGGCCCGGACGTTCTCTTCTCTTGGAATGTGGGCGACCACCACTTCTTCAAACTCCTCCATTATTTCATTGACTTTGATCAAGTACTTAGCCAGTAAGGATCCCTTGGTCTGATATCTACCCTCAATTTGGGCGGCTACGAGCTGTGAGTCAGTGAAGACATGGACTCTAGAGGCTCCCTGCTCTTTGGTTTGCAGTAGGCCGGCGATTAATGCCTCGTACTCCGCCTGGTTGTTGGAAGTCGAAAAATTAAGCTGTAACGATTGCTCCAATGATACACCCTCCGGGTTTTCAATGATAACTCCGGCTCCGCTTCCTTTGGCATTGGACGATCTGTCGACATATACTTTCCATATTTGGGCGGGCTGACCGGGCGATGTTGGTGTCAATTCTATTATGAAGTCGGCCAATGCTTGGGACTTGATGGCCTGCCGCGCTTCGTAGTGGATGTCATATTTGGATAACTGAATCGCCCAGTTCATCATCCTCCCCGCCAGGTCCGGTTTGTGTAGTATTTGTCTGATCGGTTGGTTTGTCCGGAAGACTATTGTGTGACTTTGGAAGTATGGTCGGAGCCATTTTGCTGCGGTCAGCATGGCGAAGGCGATCTTTTCTAGTTTTTGGTACCTTAGCTCCGAATTCTTTAAAGCCCGACTGATGAAGTATACCGACCATTGAGTTTTGCCTTCTTCTCTGACTAGTACCACGCTGATGGCCTCCTCGCCTACCGATAAGTATAACACGAGTGTTTCACCCGACTCGGGTTTTGACAATATCGGTGGTGTGGCTAGGCATGCTTTGATCTTCTGGAACACCTCTTCGCACGCCGGACTCCATCCTATCGTCGCTTCTTTCTTCAGTAGCTTAAAGAAAGGTAGAGCCTTTTCTGCCGATTTAGGTAAAAATCGTGTTAGGGCCACCATCCTCCCGGTCAGTTGCTGTACTTCTTTTTTGCTGGTTGGAAATTGCATGTTCAGGACGACTCTGCATTTGTCCGGGTTGGCCTCTATCCCCCGATGAGTTAACATGAAACTCAGGAACTTCCCTGCTCTGACTCCGAATGCGCATTTTAGCGGGTTGAGGCGTATATCGTGTTGTCTCAACTTCTGGAATGTTTCTTCTAGGTCTTGGACATGATCTCCGATCGTCGATGTTTTTGTGATCATATCGTCAATATAAACTTCAATGTTTCGTCCGATCTGATCACAGAAAACCTTGTTCATCATCCGCTGGTATGTGGCTCCCGCGTTCTTTAGGTCGAAGGGCATAACCTCGTAACAATAATTGGCTTTGATACCCTGGAATGCTGTCTTTTCTCGATCGGTCGGGTGCATGGGAATTTGATTGTATCCGAAATAAGCATCCATGAATGACAACCACTGATATCCTGCTGAGCTGTCCACCAGTTGATCGATGTTCGGCATCGGGTATGAATCCTTTGGGCAGACTTTGTTTAGATCGGTATAATCGACGCACACTCTCCACTTCCCATTCGGTTTCTTCACCATCACGACATTTGAGAGTCACGTCGTGTACTGGACTTCTCTTATAAAGCCAGCCTCGATCAATTCTTCAATGTGTTTCTCCAGGGCCTGCTTCCTGCTCTGGCCAAGCTTCCTGCTCTTCTGCTCCACCGGCTTAGACCCTGGGTACACTGCGAGTTTATGGCAGCAGAAGGTCGGATTGATTCCTGGGATTTGAGACGCTTTCCAGGCAAAGACGTCCTGATTCTCGTTCAGGCATCGGGCCAATCGTTCCTTAAATTCGGGATCCCCTTGCTTACTTATCTTTGTGACCTGCTCGGGGAGTGAGCCGATCTGGATATCTTCGAGCTCGTCGACTGGCTCCGGTCTCCATTCTTCAACGTCCCGTAGGTCTAGTTCGATCATGTTGATCGGCATCCTCGGGCGCGTTCTGGGCAGGGGTTCCATCGGCTCCCCTTGTCTAACGCGTGGTGGGGACGAGGGTCCGTCTTCCGACTCTCTCACGGTATTGTAATAACATTGTCGTGACTCCTTCTGATCTCTGCAAATTGTGACAACTTTACCGAGGTGTCCGATCATCTTCATCTTTTGGTGCTTAGTGGATACAAAGATGTCCGACTTATGCAACGTCAGCCTTCCCAAAATGATATTGTATTGGGATGGGAAATCGGCAACTGTGAAAGCCTCCCTTTCCGACCTAAACCCTTCTTTTGTTCCCAGCGTAATTTGAAGGTCGATCACACCTTTCAAGATTGTGCCTGAGCCGTTGAACCCGTAGAGCATGGTCTGACATGGTCTCAAGTCTTCCTCCTTCAAGTTCATCCTCTTGAACGCGTCCATGTTGATGATATTGGTCGAGCTGCCGTTGTCGACGTAAATCCTCTTAACTCTAAAATTGGCCACGGTTCCTGTTATGACCATGCCGTCTTCATGCCCCGACACCACTCCCTGCATATCCTCCTCGGTGAAGTAGATTAGTGGGGGTTCGACTGTCTTGGCCTTTTCCTTTGATTTTCCTTTGAACTGTGGCTTTTCCCTCACGGACATTACTTCTCTGAGGTACTTCTTCCTCTGATTAGTCGAATCACCTCCTCCACCCAGTCCACCTGTTATGACGTTGCATTCGAATTCCGGCTCGAGGAATTCCTCTTTTCTGCTCCTCTTGTCTTCTCGCCTGTTCTCCGACTGCGCCTTCCTCTTGTTCTGCCGCCCTTGGGTCTGGATGACGTATTGTCGCAGCTTGCCTTCCCTCACAAATTTCTCTATGGCATCTCGAAGCTCCCAGCATTGATTGATCGTGTGCCCTGGATCGTTGTGGAAATCGCAGTATCTAGAGTAGTCCACCCCTTCTCTTTTTACCATCGGAGGTGGTCGGTCGACATTCCTCATGTCGGTAAACGCCACTTCCTTCCAACGGGGTGTACTTGTCGTACTTTAATTCATATCTTCCCAGTCTGAAGTGAAGATCGGCATTCGCCCGCGGTGGTCGGCCACCTTGTACGTGAATTGGTTGCCGACTGCTCTGCCCCGGATGCTGTTTTTCGTGACGTCGGCCTCTGGGCGGTGAGGGTCTCCTGTTCTCCTTTGGTGCTGAATTTGCTATTTTCATCTGCTCTAACTCGAGGTATTCCTTGGACCGCATCCTAAATTAGTTCAGAGACTTCATCGGGTCTTTGTATATAGACTTAGCAAAGCGGGATGCTCCGTTGAGGCCGACAGAGATAAGGTGGACGTGTACCTTTTCCTCCAGGCCCTGGACTTGCAGTGCAGCCTCCTTGAATCGGTCCAAGTAGCTCTGCAGCGTCTCCCCCGGCTGCTGCCTTATCTTTCCCAAGGCGAACTCGGACTTCGGTTGCTTTTTGCTTGTCGCAAAATTTAACAGGAATTTCTGGCCGAAATCCTCGAAGTTGTATATGGATCGGGGGGGCAGGAAATGAAAACATGTCTGGGCGGCTCCCGTCAACGTGGTAGCAAATATCCTTGAAATGATCGGCTCGTCAATGCCCCTGACGCACATCTGCATGTCGAATTCGTCGATGTGCACTTGCAGGTTCTGGCTCCCGTCGTACTTTGATAAGAACGACCCATCAAAGTCCTCCAAGAACTGGGCGTCCACTATCTGGTCACCGAGTGGGCTGTTGTTCTGATGGCCCCTGCGGTACTTCCTTTGGTAGACACCATTACCCCGCTCGGGGGAATGGGCGATGTTCTTCATCGGCCTATCTGTGGTCGGGTCTGGTATGACGACCGAGGACACTTGAGGTGCCTCGAGAGAACGGGGCCTCCTTCCATGTTCAGTTCGGTTCTCATTCTCCGTCCCGTCAGTGTGGGCCGAAGCTGCTGATCTCGGCCTTCTGAATTACTCAGGTCTGCGATCGGCATTCTGTCGTCGTTCTTCGTCCTTTCGTCTGTCGTCGCGTTCTTCTAATTGGGCAATGAGGTGCTGTATGTCCTCTTGCCGCTGGAGTTCATATCATTTTTCTAAGTTCTCCATCCTGGTCAGCAAGGCTTGGAGAGCGTTCTGGGTGAACTGCTGAGAAGCGTTGTGTGCGGCCTCCAAGTACGGGCTGTCCGGAGGTGGAATTTCTGGTCCCATCGGGGACGAAGCCGTGTGGGAGAGGGCGTCTTCCACCACTACGTCCTCCTGTCGTACGATCCTGGGCGGCTCTCCATTCCTTGCTGCGTGATGTCTTCTGGTGTTTGCCATTGCTGGTTGGTGGGATTCGAAGTTTATCGTCCCCACAGACGGCGCCAATGTTTTGCTCTGAAATAATAGAGATGTCCGACGAGTGTTGCCGGAAATGTTGATATAGGATCAGACTCTCCCCTGCTGGCCTAAGGTAGTGAGACCAACGACTGGAGAGAAGATCACGCAGACACGGGAGCAATGAGGGTGCTGTGTGTGCTGTGCGAATGGAAGGGAGAGTAAGGATAATATGGGTGTGTGTACCTTTCACCATTGTGGGTGTTGGATTTATAGGGCAGTACCTGAGCATGGAAAGACCAATCTTCGGGATTGATATTCTCCTCCGCAAGGTCGGGGATTGCCGATAATAAAGAGATGACAGTTTTGCTTGGATGCCTCCGACGATTGCTCTCTGGTTTCCAATAATAGATCCTGAATGATTTGGGTTAATTAAGGAGAGGATACGATCATGGAATATTCGTATCCGTAACACTAGGTATATTATTGTATTTAGTGTTCGCAGCAACAAAATAATAAATAATTAAAGATAAAGACTAATTATATTCTGTTGGAAGATAAAGTTAACGACAGAGAGAGAGCAATGCCCTTGTCAGCAGAGAGACAAAGATACTGTCACAAAAAAAAAATATGGAGGACAGAAAAAAAGATTTGTAAATCTAAATATGGCAATTTAATGTAAAAAATCTCAAGCATAATAATATTTGAAGTTAACCATAATGATTTGGTGTGAAAACATTGGTAATTATATGCAATTAAAGTTCATCAAATTAGGATGAATTTATTTAAATTTATTTCTTAAAAATACTTATGTTTAATAAAATAAGTAAATTTTGTTTTTTAATATGTTTATTTAATCTAATTCCATTTAAAAAACTATTTTCTATTTATTATAATAAAAAATCCTATTTACTTATTAAAAAAAAATTTCTTAAAAATATTTATTTTAATTTTTAAAATTTAAACAAATCCGCACTTAATATGAAAAGGCAACATATTTGAAAAACACATTTATTATAACTATATATGATTAAAATTCTATGCATGATTGCTAATTACACGGTGTTTATCAGTGTAAAGAATAAAGCAGGTTTTCATGTTTTAAAAATGACATAAAAATATATTTTTTATCATAAGAAAACAAAATTATTTTTCATGTATTAATAATAAATACTTTTTAGTATAAAGAATAAAATAAATTATTTTAAAAACTAAATATTAGTTAATTATATTTTATAATATTTTCCATTTTTTATTTTTAATAATTTTACTATAAATATATTTAACTAAAAATGAAATATTATCTTAGTAGGAAATTCAAATTTCTTATTTTAAATGGAGCATCATATTTAATGTAATTATATTAGTTATTTAATTTAATGAGTTTAATTTTATAATGGTCTAATTCGTTAAGCTCATAGACTTTTAAAACTGATAATGTAGGTTTAATGAGCCAATACATATATTGGACAGTTAGAAAATAATGGAAACTTTAACTCATTATTACATAAGGAATTAATTACTTATAGTTCTTAATAGCAGTATATCAAAACACAACACAGTTTTCCTCTCCTCTTGAGACATATTGGTTGAAGAAGACCACACACCATCCTCAACTATTATGAATTCGAAAATTTATCCAAATTTACAAATCCTTGATATTTAACGCCATCTAAATTTTAGAACTTTTAGTATTTTGTTTTAGAGTATTGAAATCTAGAATTTTGATTGAAGATTAAAAATAAAGTTTGTCCAACATACGATTATTATGTAAATAAAATCCATCCAACTTATGCTTGTTAGTTAAACCTTAATAATACTAAAAAAATATCTTTTTTTTTTCTTCTTATAACAGAATCGATAAGAAATAGTTTGGTCAAAAATTATAAACACACATAAAATCAATTTTTTCTTTTAGCAGATCTATTCATATTTAAAATTAAGATTCAATATGTGAATCACTTAATTAAAAGAAATAAATTAATATTACCATGTGTCCAACGTTTTCGGTAAAACATCAATTTTTTAATGAAAAATGTTGAGTATAGAACTCACTTTGGGCATGTATGAAGTTAAAATACAAAGGAGAAAAAAATAATAATAAATATAATAAGTGATGTATTAATTAAAAAAGGAAATAAATTAAAAAGAATGCGATTTAATGAATATAATTACCTACTCAAATTAGATTGTATTTTTAATATAGACATTTTTTTTAGTCTGATCCATTCATTGTTTGTCATATTAGCATTATGGATTATTATTGTTTCTTATTAATTTTTAATTTTTTTATATAAATTAATGATAATTTTTATTTTTTCTAAGTAAATTGCTGATATGACAAATAATAAATAAATCAGAGAAAAAAATATCTTACTCCAGATACATCTAAAAATTTCTCTCTCAATCATTCTGGTAGTCGTAGGTGGTTTTGTTGAATATAAAAAGGGTAAGCCAGGTGCATTATTGTATTTGTATTCAGCATTCACACAGGCAATTAAAAAATAATTAAAGACAGACTAATTCTGTTGTGTTGGAAGAAAAAAATGAACGACAGAGAGAAGGGCCATGCCACTGCCAGCAGACAGAGAGAAAGACTCTTTCACTGAAATTCTAAAAGAATAAAAGTTTTGCGTTTTGTATTTTTATGTTGAATTGAATCCCTCATTGTCTTTTTGCGGTCACTGTCATAGTCCAATTTGTGTTGTTGGTTTTGTTACCCTCCCTCTCCAGCCTTTTCTTGAGTTTCTCTCTCTCCTTTTTAAATTTTAATAATTTGATTGTCTGTTGCATGAAAGAGGCCCTGAAAACAAGGTTTCTGTTGTCAACTTTGTAGCTTTTTGCTCTGTGATTGGTGTATTCTCCAAATAATGCTTCATTCCTCATCTGGGTACATAGTTCTTGTTTAAGATGGTGGTGGGAGACCGTTTTCCTGTGGGTATGCGTGTACTTGCCGTTGACGACGACGAAACGTGTCTCACAGTGTTGGAGAACCTGCTTCGCAAATGCCAGTATAATGGTTAGTCATTTTCTGTTTTAATTCACTCAATTCGATTCTACATTGGTTTTGCTTGTCATCTCAGTGGTTATGAATTGTTGCATGTTTTGTTTTCTTGTTATTCTCTTCCCATGTGAAGTTTTAGACTCGTGGATATTTTGTGGTTGACACTTTTCATTGTTATTCAAAATTTTCTTTCTTTGCAAGTTGGGTTGTTCTTTCGTTATTCTCCCAAAAATGAAAATTTTCTTTTACAATCCTGAAGTTTTAGAAAAAATGTGTTTTTTTTTTTTCTTGTGTTGCTACATTACTTTTATAACTGTGGATCTTGCCATAATTCTGATTAATCGTTTGACCGTTGACACTGCTTTGTCTTATCTCACATCTGATTTATGTTTGTTTGTTGCAGTCACTACAACTAATCAGGCAATTAAGGCGCTAGAAATGTTGAGGAAAAACAGAAACAAGTTTGACCTTGTTATTAGCGATGTAAATATGCCTGACATGGATGGGTTTAAACTTCTTGAGCTAGTGGGACTTGAAATGGACCTACCTGTTATTAGTAAGCTCAAACACTTCTGTTCTGTCTTGACATTCATTCAACTTGAGTTTAACCAAAGAAATCTTTCCAAATTCGATTTTTTTTTTGGTTCTTTGCAAAGCTAGAGAGAAATTCAGTCTCAGAAACGTGTTATCTCACAATGATGGTATGAACTTAAACTCTTGCATTTTTGTGTGTAATCTAGTGTTGTCAGGATACGGTGATAAAGAGCGGGTGATGAGAGGTGTTATACAGGGTGCTTGTGACTACTTAACAAAACCAGTTCGAATTGAAGAGTTACAGAACATATGGCAACATGTAGTGCGAAGAAGGATTGATAGCAAGGATAAGAATAAGACTGCAAGTGAGGGAAAAGGCTGCAGTATGGCTGGTAAGTTTGCAAATGAGGAGAAAGCCAGCTATATGGCTGGGGAATGTAGTCAAGCCATGGCATCAAAAAATAATGCCGACCAGAATATAAAACTGGGTCAAAAAAGGAAGAAACAAAGTGAGGCTGAAGATGAGGAAGAATATGATAAAGAGAATGAGGAACATTCAAATCAGAAGAAGCCTCGTTTAGTTTGGGATGCCGAGTTGCATAGGAAATTTCTTGCTGCTGTTAATCATCTGGGAATTGACAGTGAGTTTGTGATAAAGAATATTTACCTTTTCTAATTTTGCTTGACTTGAGAACATGAAACTTTGAAGTATGTTTATTTGACACCTTAATGTGGATTTTGTAGCTCCTAACATGCGGTTTCAACTTGTTCTGTATGACTTCTAGAACACAAATGTGTAGCACGAAAGTGCTGTAGGATTGCTGTTTGATCACTCTCACTCTGCGAATCCAAGGATATCAATGGAGGATGATACCTTGAAGCAGGGGATCACTGAGACACGAGAAATTGAGGTGGGGTGTGTGCTCAGTGTAATTGAAAGAGAGAGAGCTAGAGTCAATGTGTA
>PYAF01002995.1:45052-56353 GCA_007407185.1 Glycine tomentella | reverse complement strand
ATTTTTCCAAAAACTTTGCTTTTTAAATGCCTTTCTTGTTAACTGCTTTTACTTAGACCTTCAATCTAACAATCCTAGATGAATGATTATGCATGATATGCTTTTGGATTATCAGATTACACAACTTCCCTTTTTACATAAATCAAATTGATCTTCATAGCTTCTTTGACATTTTTCCAATGAGGCATGTTGAAAGCACTAAACACCAAAGCTTGATCATTGTCCATTTATGCATAGCTCCTCTTGAATCAACAATAACAATGATATCTTATGGATTCAAGTATATGTTGATGATATAATCTTTGGTTCAACTAATCAATCCTTGTGCAAGAAATTTTCTATCTCTATGCAGAATGAGTTTGAAATGTCAATGATGGGAGAATTAACATTCTTAAACATCAAGCGAAGCAAATGAAGAATATGACATTTCTAAATCAAACCAAATACTGCCTTGAAGTAATCAAAAAGTTTGAAATAGAGAAAAGCAAAGATGCTGCAACTCCAATGGCAACATCAACCTATCTTGATTTAGATGAAAAAGGGAAGAAGGTTGATGAGTCAAAATTCAAAGGAATGATTGGATCCTTACTATATTTGACAGCAAGTAGACCAGATATCATGTTGAGTGTGTGTTTGTGTGCAAGATATTAAGCAAATCCCAAAGAATCACACCTCACTGCAGTCAAAAGAATAATCAAATATCTCAAATCAACACCAAAAGTTGGTCTTTGGTATTCTGATTCTAACTTTGCAGGGTGCAAATTGGATAGAAAAAGTACTAGTGGAACTTGCCACCTCCTAGGCAGCTGACTTATCTCATGGCACTATAATAAGCAATCTTGTGTTGCTCTATCAACTGATGAAGCTGAGTATATCTTTGCCTGAAGTTGTTGTGCTCAATCTCTTTGGTTAAAGCAACAACTACAAGATTTTGGTGAAGAATTAAAAGAAATTCCCTTGTTGTGTGACAACACAAGTGCCATTAACATATCCAAGAATCCAATAATACACTCAAGGACCAAACACATTGAGATAAGACATCATTTCCTCAGAGATCACATCCAAAAAGGTAATATCAAAATTGATTTCATTGATACACATAATCAATTGGCTGATATATTCACTAAACCTTTGGCTAGAGATAGATTCTATACTCTTAGGAACATGCTAGGTATTCTTGATGAGTCCAACATATGTTAGCATGATTGTTATGTATTTGTCTATATGTTATTGCATCCTATTTTGATAAACATCACATGTGCTTCAAAACTCGAATAGTGCTGCATAATCGCCGTTCATTCTGCAAAATGTACTATAATAATCAATTACTACCCGGGATAATCAATTATTTGAAGCATCTACTATGTTTGGAGTCACTTTCTGTCTCAAGTAATCGATTACGATCCATAAAAATTGAATCCTCAACTTTAAAAATCACTGGAAAAATCGATTACACAGCAAAATAATCGATTATTATTCAAACTTTTTTCCTCTCGACCAAAATTCGCTTTGGAATAATCAATTACACAGCGAAATAATCGATTACTGGTTTAATAAATTTTTCCTCTGAACCAAAATTTGCTCTGAAATAATCAATTACACAACAGAAAAAATTGATTACACCATGATAAATAGCCATTAACAAGAACGAATTAATCGATTATAATGCTTATGTAATCGATTACTTATGGCGTCTCTGAAATCTATGCAGATTTCTTGGAAGTCTAAATTGCCCAACTGCTTTTAAATTCAAAATTCAAACCTAGACACAACATTTAAACCTTTGGGTAACTGAGATAGCTGTTACATTCATTCAAAATTCAAAATTTTGACTTCTAGAAACCTATATAAATTTCAGCATTTCCCCAAAGGAAAAATCACACCTGCACTTGCTTCTCTTTGAGTTTCTGATTTCTGAAGCTTCATTCTTCTTTAGTTTGTCTCAAACACTGCCCAAACACCATGTCTACCTATAAGAGAACCAAAACAAGCAAAAGCAATGCTGGAGAATCATCTAGCTCTGCTGGAAATAGATTTAATCTCTGGTTCACAGATGAAAAACATAAGATGACCTATCTGCAATTCAATACCACAAAACTGGTGATGCCACCCAAATATCTTGACCTTAATTGGTTCATTGAGGAAGGATTTCAGTTCCTTGCTTTGCTAGGGGTTCAAGGGCTGAAGAAGTTCCTTGAACTCAAGGCTACTTTTTACCCTGAGTTGGTCAAGGTGTTTTACACCTGTGCAAAGACTACCATGGATGGGGTAATTCGTTCCCAAGTGAAAGGAGTCCCCATGGTCATAGATGAAGAGGTGTGGAGAGAGGTTGTAGGAAGCTCCTCTGCTTGTGTGAAGAGGTTTGATGAAGAGATAGGTTGTTATAATAAAATTGATACTTATAGAGGGATGCTTCAAGACCCCCAAGCAAGGCTAAAAACAAAACTTGGTGTGGGAAATCTGACAGGGGAAGATAGGTTACTTCATTATATCATAACCTACATCCTTACCCCTAGGTCTACCAATCATGCTAAAATCACAGATGATGATTGGCAGCTTGTTCATGGCCTGAATACTTCCACTCAAATCAATTGGATCATGGTTCTTATGGAAATTATGGTGAAATCCAATAGGCTGATTAGTTATAAGTTTCCTTATGATGTTCTTGTATCTAGGTTTATAGATTATTTTCATATTGATGTAACAGATGAGGTGGTTGATCACACAACTGATTCCATCAACCTCATCAAGGAGAAGCATCTGAATAAGCTTGGATTGATAACGACAGCCAATGGATGGCAAATGGCTAGACAGCAACCTTAAGCTGAAGGTGCAGGAGGTGCTTGCAGGTGATAGGAGACTCACACTTTGTTAACCTGAAACAAAATTAGTTTTTTGCCAAGAACAAGTGTTATGTATGATGCTTGAATAAACATTAATCATTTTCTTTCTTCTAAATTAAAGGTTAAACAAATGTTCAATCAATATTTGACATGCTCAAAGCCAAAAAGGGGGAGATTGTTGGATATAGGGGGAGCAAGAAGAAGATGAAGCAAGAAGCTTGTGCCTTAGAAGAAAGTTTTGAACTTTTCACATGCCACAAAATTTGTAATTTAGTCAAGTGTATAAGAGGCTAATCTTATGATCCATGCATTGCATGAACATAATTATTAACATGCATACATGATTTCATTAAAGCATTAAAGCTATTCATGTTTGTGAAAGAAATTAAAATTCTCATGGTTAAGTTTTTGGAAAAATGAAATTTCATTGCTTTAATTGATTACACAACTAATTAATCGATTACAGGCTTCTGTTTGAATTCTGGAAAAACCATGAAGAACAATTTAATCGATTACAGCCTACTTGTAATCGATTACATAGCACAAAAAGAAAATCATGTATCCTTGCTTTAATCGATTACCATGAAATCCTAATCGATTACCTAAGTTCATTTTTTAAATGCATGACTAAATTAATCGATTACCACAATCTGTAATCGATTATACAAAGCATGACTCAAAACCAAACCTGTATGCTTTAATCGATTACCACATTCTGTAATCGATTACATAGGCTTGTTTCAAAACTATTCCTGACTGCTTTAATCGATTACGACATGGGTTAATCGATTACTTTGCTCGTTTCATTTCCCAGATCGTGCTAAGAACATTTTAATCAATTATTTGGCAATTTAATCGATTACATATGATAAGTTAATGGATTACATCGCGTTTTAATCGATTACATTCTGTTATAAATAGATTGAAGGCTTGTCTAAACTTTTAACTTTAAGACTTTGATTTCTCTGAGCATATACAAGCCTTATCAAAGATTAGAAAGGATTTTCTGAGTTAACAAAGCTCTTGTCCCACTCCTTAATCTTCATGGTGTATTGAAAGATTTCTTAGGCAAGATTTTCAAAGAATCTTTTGGAGAGAAGGTTCTGAAATTGATTTCTGCATTTCAACTCTAATTGGTGACTCATATTCATTTATATTCATTGGATCATCAGGTTGTCTCTCTCTATTAATTCTTGTTGTAAATTCATTTTTGAATTCTTGGTTGTTTGTAACTATTTTAAAGGTTTCTTGAGGCTTTTTCTAGAGTATGTTTCTCTAGAAGGAAACAGTAGAGAAGGGTTTTCTATGTCTTGATCACTAGGAGTCTAATAGGGTTTTAGATTTATGTTCTTTATCTAGGTTTGATAAAGGGTGATTGTTGTAAAGCTTGTAAGAACTGAAATTTGATAATAAAGGAAGTTTTTGTTCCTAGCCTGGTCATGCATTGATGGTGCCCATGATTATCATTGTGTGATGTGGATATGCAACACATGGAGGGTGTATGACTGATTACACTTGCGATGAATTATTTGTTCCTAGCCAGGTCATACATTGATGGTGCTCATGGTTGTAGGCTGTGTATGTACATGTGGGGTGCAGTGACTGGTTGGTTACCCTTACGAGGATGGATTTGTTCCTAGCCATGGTCAATGCATCGGTGAGCCCACATTGGTGTGTTATGTATGTACATGGGGGTGCATGACAGATTACCCTTGTGACAAAGGATTTGTTCCGAGTTGGTCATGAATTGATGATGCTTATGCTTTATACTTCATTACATGAATGCTTGGATTGGATCATTTTCGGATTGCAAACTTCAAGATTCCATGAAATTGTGGTTTGAAACTTAAATTAAAAAATGGAGAAGCTTAAGAAATGATGATGAATGACGCCACGATCCGTAACGGAGCGATAAGTCGAAGGATGATTCGCCACAAAGGAAAGCTTCCTTGATAAGAATTGATTTGGTTTCCATCAAGAACCAACAAGAGACTAAGCCCTCAATTCAAGCAAATGCTTAATTTCATTAATCAAAGTTGTGCCCAAAATAGCAAAGTCTGAGCACTTATATAGCTAGGCCTCTAATTAACACCTAAAACGCAATTTTAGGCCTATTGCAGAAATATCAAAGTCCATTACAAAAATAACAAAAATACATATTAAATAACTACTGTTCTGACATAAATAATTGATTAATACGATTTGTAATTGATTAAAATATAGTGTTCCATCACTGTGTAATCGATTAGAGAAGGATGGTAATCGATTAAAACAGAGTGTTCCAGCATTGTGTAATCGATTACATAAGGATGGTAATCGATTAAAACAAAGTGTTCCACCACTGTGTAATCGATTACAAAAGGATGGTAATCGATTAAAACAGAGAGAACTTGCTTAGTAATCTATTACAATTGTCTTGAAGGGCTTGGGTTCTAGCTCCTATCATGGGTCCTTCAAATCTCAGCAAATGAAGGGCTTCAAGCTCACCTTCTAGACCTTTGGCTTGGAATGAACCTCCATCATCATGATCCTTAGATAGTCCTCTATCATCCCCTCCTTCTTGAAAAGAAACTGTCCTCGGATTGACATTCAAAACACCTATATCACAAGAAGAAAGATCAGCAACAATAAAACTAGAACTCGCCCCATACTCACTTGACAAGTCAATCATAAAGGCATTGTCAGAAAGCCTCTCAAAGATCTTGAAAGGGCCAACTCATAGGTTGGAGTTTAGATAGCCTTGGAAAAGGAAACCTATCTGTCCTTATATGTAGTCAAACCCAATCTTCAGGATCAAATACCAATTTTTTTCTCCCCTTGTTGGAAAGTCATGCAAATTGCTCCATCTTTCACTCAATTTGATTTCGCACACTTCTATGGAGATTCCTAACAAATAGCTCTAAAGAACCCATGCAAACTCAAAATAGAAGAATCATCAGGAAAAGAAATTTTATCAAGAGGGAATAATGATGAAAACCATAAAAATCCTCAAAAGGAGAAAAGTAAGTAGTATATTTGGTTACCTTATCATCAAGTCTAGGATTAGGATGTTGATGCCTTTTGGTGATGTTGTTGGTCTCTTCCGGAATAGGCATATAGGCAGCCCTATTAGGAAGTGAAGCTCTGATAAGTGTCATATTTCAGTTAACTTCGTGTTTAAAATATTGGCACTTATCTTTTGATTTCTCTCATTTAGCTTATAAATTTCCCTAAACCTAGTTAATTAGCACCTTATACTTGTGTTTAAAGTGTTTCGGAAGATTAATCCAAATCATGTTGTGTATTTGATAGATTCCATGGATTTTCAAAGCTTCCGAATAAGCAAAGCAAGCAAGGAGGGCTTACATAACAAGTATGGGAGGTGTAACAAGCAATCCAGGTCCAAAATCCATCAAAGCCCAGAGCTTTCTTCAGAGTTAAGACTTTAACTCGCCCAGGCGACCAAACCATGTGTATTTGGCTCGCCTGGACGACCACAAGTTCCAAGATGATCAGGATTAACTCGCCTGGGCGACCAAAACATGAAGAAAATGGTGGCCTGGGCGAGTGAAGCTGGCAGGAGGAAGATTCCTATAAATAGGCCACGAAATTGGAGAGGAAAGCATGATTTTTTTTATTCCTTTTCTTGCTTAGGCTTGTTACTTAGCTTAGAAAGGTTAAATAGTAGTTAGGTAGGTTAAGAAAGTAAGAGAAGTGAGGATTAGTGTGGAGACTCTGCCGGAGAGATGCGGTGATAGGGCCCTTCAGCAATTCTTTCTGAGAGGAGGTTCTCTCCATGCTTGGCTAGCTTCTTAGAGTTTGGATGTAATCTTCTTAACCCTATACTTCTTTTAATATTCTTGCATGAATCGTTCTATTTCTTATTGGTAGTTTCATTCTGCACTTAATGCTTGATCCTACTTGATCACTAGTATCACGAACTTAAATCCTAAGTGAGACTGGAAAGTAATCTTAGGGTTTGAACTGAATGAATTTACTCATTACGTTACGTTGTTAGGAATAGGGCATAACGTTTTGATTGCATAAAAGCACGTGATTATAGTTTTAACGCTGGGGTATTTACTTAAATATGCGAGGGATCGATATGCGGCAAAATATCCTTAGAACTTGAATGCGAGGGTTCGATTCAAGGTAACTTAGTGTGCATCAATAATAATAGACAATGATTTATGCGTGGTAAATATTAATTGAATATAGAATGTTAAGAATGATGAAATCCAATCCCACTTTCTCATAAATATTTTTATTTTTCGTTTAGTTATTTTACTTTACTTGCATCACCTAATAAAAATCCGTTCGACCTACTTGTACATAACTATTGAACTGTTTAATTCTATTTGGATAAACTGAGTAAGCTCAAGTCCCTGTGGAGACGATCTTATAAATTCAGAACTTACAACGATAGAACGGTACGCTTGCCGTAAAAATCCTGACAAGCTCCTGAAACAAGAACAAAATGATTCTCACTTCCTCTTAAAGGAGATAAGTCGTGGGGTATGTCTTGTGGAAGAACATCCTCAAACTCCTTGACAAGTGTGTCAAAACCTTGAGGTAACTCAAGCACACTAGAAGACAAGCACATGTAATTTAGAATGAGTAAATACATCTTTTGTCTAGCTAGCATCACTCTTTTGAACTCCTTAGGTTTGATGAACAAGCCCGGTTTTATCACCAATTGTTTTTCAATCTTTTTTTCTATTTTGTTTTGTTCTTTCTTTTCACTCTTTTTGCCATATATTTCTTTTCGACTTTTCTCTCTTGAATGACTCTTTTGTTCTTTGATTTTCTTTTCTTTTTCTCTTTTCAATCTCATTTTTATTTGATCCTCACACACCTCACTTGGAGACAAAGGTGAGAGAACTACCTTTTTACCTTTATGCAAGAAGGAGTAGCGATTGGTGTCCCCATTGTGTACAACATCTCTATCATATTGCCAAGGTCTACCAAGCAACACATGGCTAGCTTCATGGGAACCATATCATTTAGAATGAAATTTTTTTTCTCTTTGTGTATCATCCTGATCCTTGCACAAGCTTCCCATGAGTCATCTTACCATCAAAAGATCTCCCTCTTCCGGTTGAAGAAAACAATCATCATCAACTTCACTAGAAGAACTATGAGAACTCCTAGATGACTCACTATCCACCTTTCCATTTTCCAACACAATCATGGTCCTTTTGTTAGGGCATTGCGATGCAATATGACCCTTACCCAAACACTTAAAGCATTTAATTGAACTAGATTTATTGGAAGGGGAATGAGGAGGAGAAGTAGACTTACCTCTTGAAGACTTTCGTTCAATATGTTAGGAAGAAGAACCTGTTGGATACAGGGGGAGCTTCATGAAGTTTGGAAGCCTTTGATACAAGATGAGTTTTGTGCTTTCAACATGCTTGAAGACTTTGAATTTTATGTAAAAGGAAAGCTATCTGATTGATCCATGCATTCATGCATTCACTTATTCATTCATTGATTCAACTAAGTGTTTTTCATGAAAATCAAACAAAGCTTTTAACATTTAACTAAGGTTTTAAATTTGATTGAAAGGTTTTTGGAAAAATTGTTTTTATACTGTTGTAATCGATTACCTTAAAGGTATAATCGATTATTTTGTTCTTGGTTCATTCTGGAAAAGCTCTTAAGAACAATGTAATCGATTACCGGAATAATCGATTATTTGACCTTTGCTTTCTTATAAACTGCTTTGTTGAAACACTTTTATCAATTACCAATAGGTAGTAATTGATTACAAAGCTTAACATTGCTATACATGATTTTAAGACTCTCTGGACGAATCGATTACCAATAGGTTGTAATCGATTACACAAGCTTAAATGAAAAAGTTGGCTTCCTGTCTTAATCAATTACCAAATGTTGTAATCGATTACATAGCTCATTCTATTTTATAAAGCTTCCTGATTTAATCGATTACCAAATATCGTAATCGATTACATAGTGTATTTTGATATTTGAAGCTTGCTGTCTTGATCGATTACAAGACGGAATAATCGATTATTTTGCTTATTGCTCATGTCCAGAATCATGTAGAACACTTTAATCGATTACAAGGTTATTTTAATCGATTACATGAGCGTTTTAATCGATTATTAGGCGCGTTTAATCGATTACTGACAGTTACAAAAGTTTGTTATAAATAGAACCAAAGCTCAGCTTGTTTAAGAACTTGATCAATTTGTATTCTGAGCATACACAAGCTTTCTAAACACGTCCATAGTGATTTTCTAAGTTCTATGAGTTCTTGCATCAACTAAAACACTCATGGGTTTTTGAGTGATTCTTTAAAGCAAGAAGTTTCTTTCAAAAGGTTAAGGAAGAAGAATGTTCTGAGTTTGTTTTTGTCTTTCAACCTGAATTGCTCATACATATGCATGTCATTCACTAGATCATCAGGTTGTTTCTTTCCTCAACTCATTGATTGTAATTTTGTTTACATACTTTGTTGATATTGGCTATTGTAATAGGATTCTTCTAGCTTGGGACTAGAGAAGGGTTCTCTAGCATAAAGATTAGAGTAGTGTTCTCTGAAGCTTTCTCTTTAGAAGTCTAATAGGGTTTTAGATTTCTGTTCTTTATCTACGATTGATAAAGGGGAGGTTCTTGTAAAAAGCTTGTAAGAATATTTTATAATAGTGGAACTCTAATTCAGTGTGAATTAGAAGAAACTGGATGTAGCTTCAGGTTTTGAAGTGAACCAGTATAAATTTCTTGCGTTCTTATTTCTATACCTCTATTCTCATCTTATTCATTGATCTTTAATTCTTTGAAACATATTCATTGCTCAACAGATTTTATTTTGATCTATTGAATTCTTGGGCTGAGCTATTTGATTGAGTAAAAGGTATCTTGGTTTTGTAAGTGATAAAGATCCTGAAACTCTGATTTGAATTTGATTTTAAAATACCAAGGTTCAACCAATTCAACCCCCCTCTTGGTTGTTGTGAAGTATTCCTATTATTTTCAATTGGCATCAAGAGCTGGTTCTTGAGAGTTATTCAAGATCACTAGTTTTTCTTCAAAAAGAAAAATGAATACCTCACAAATAACCTTCAAGGAAGGTGCTTCTTTAAACAGACATTCTATCTTTGAAGGGGAACATTTCAGTTTTTGGAAAAATAAAATGAAAATCTTTATTCAATCAAATGACCCAGGTGCTTGGAATGCTATGAAAAGGGTCCTTTCTAAAGAAAACTGTTGCCAATGAATTGATTCCTAAAGAATGGGATGAGATAACTGGTGCTGAACAAAAGGTTGTCCAATATGATTTCAAAGCAAAAAATATGATCACCTCTGCACTTTCCTCTGATGAATTTTTTTTTGAACAGTGAGATGTACAAGTGCAAAAGAAATGTGGAAGATCATGAAGATTACTCATGAAGGAACTAAAGAAGTCAGAGATCAAGGAAGCATGCATTGATCCATGACTATGAGATGTTCAAGATAAACACCACTGAAAGCATTTCTCAGCTGCAAACAAGATTCACTCATATAGTCAACCATCTATTGGGTCTTGGAAATATCTTTGATACTGAAGAATTGAACATCAAAATCCCGAAGTGTCTAACAAGGCCTTGGCAACCAAAGGTGACAGGAATCAAGGAATCCAAAGATCTATCAAAGATGTCCATAACTGTACTAATTGGTAAGCTACTTGAGTATGAGCTTGAAATGTCTCAAGTAACTTGTAATGAAGATGCAAAAAAGAAAAACAGAAGCATTGTATTAAAAGCTACAACTTCAAAAGCTGAAAAAGAGGAAGAAACAAGTGATGAGGATGAAGAGGACAACATGAACTTATTTGTCAGAAAATTCAGCAAGTTCTTGAAGAAAAATAAGAACAATAGGTTCATAAAGATCAGCAAGAACAACAACAACAACAACAACAACAACAACAATAGCAACAAGAAGATTGACAACAATTTTACATGCTTTGAATGTGGAAAACCTGGCCACATCAAATTAGAATGTTCAATCTTTATGAAAAAGCAACAAGGTGACAATAAGGGGAGAAAGGAAGGGAAATCCAAAACAGCCTACATAGCTTGGGAAGATAATGAGTCAACTACCTCAGAATCTTCAACTGAAAACGAGGAAGCCAACATGTGTCTCACTTCCACAATCAATGAAGAAGATGATGATCTCTCATGTGATGGAACTGAGGTAAGTTCTAAACATGATCAAGCTATTAGTGTTTTCCATGAAATGCATGAAGAAGCCAAAAAACTTGTAATATCCAATAACAAGCTAAAAGGAAATCTCAGATGGCATGTTGCAAAGATTACTGAATTGCAAACATATATTTGCAACTTGAAAGAAGAAAATGAAAAACTTGTTTCAAGTTACAATTTGAATGGATGTGTATGTGCCTCTTCCTCTACAAGTGTTGACAAGTATAACTTGCTTCAAAAAGATTTTGATGATTACAAAAAGAGTCAAGGAG
>PYAF01002995.1:0-20971 GCA_007407185.1 Glycine tomentella | reverse complement strand
TAGTAAAGTTCCTAGAAATTCTATTCTAGATTTTCTTGTCACCTATTAGTAATTTATTACCTAGGAGTATTGTATTGAAATTTTTCTAATCTCTATTCTAGGTAAAAAAAATCCTTTAATCACATATTACTAATTGATCTAAAACATTTCCTAAATTACACATTTAACACGTATATAAAAATATTGGGGTGTTACAGGCTGCACGTTGCTTTCTTTTTTTCCAGCCTTCTTCACGGTCCCCACTTGCTTTTTATACAAAGTGTTAGCTTTTGCCTTTTTTTAAAAAAAATCTACAAATATCTACCTTAAGTTATTATTGCTTGCTTTACATGTGCTTGCTCCTTATTGGCTAATGAATGGTTTACTTCCAAGTGTATTGTTTCAAGAGTTTTCTATACTTCTCCTTGGCTTAATCTTGTTTTTCACGTGCCATACAAATTGGTGTAGACAATTCTTTATGGCTTTTGGTTCCATACGTTGGTTTTGCTACATTTTTTTATATATTAAAAGATTCTTAAGCATTTATTGCTTCTTACATGAACCAATTAGATTAAGCTTAGACTTTTCAACCTTCCATGTGATCATTCTTTGTTTTTCTAAGGCTTTTCTCCTTTGGTCTTTAGGTTGCATGGCCAACACTTATTCTAAAAGCCAAATCTACAAAAAAAATTTCTTTTACTACATGCAGTAATTATTTCTTGTTTCTTATTGGTCAATTGTGCTTCTAATTAGCAAAATTATTAAACTAACTTTTTTAAGAAGTCCATTTCTCTCATAATTAAGAGAAAATCTTATGGATTGTATCTAGCATTTTCCTGTGATTTTTAAATACTCGAATTAGTCTATATTGAGTTCTTTTCAAAATTTCTGTTAAAATTCCTAGAAATTCTAATTCATAGTTTCTTGTTATCTGCTTTGTTGGGAATTTATTCATTAGGGGTATATTATCCTTTCCTCATGTTTCTACTGGATTAAAAATTATAATGGCCATTTTGAGGGTAAAGCGTATTTTGGTCATTTTTTAAAAATATCTAGGGGTTTTTTCGTCATTTTTCCTTGAACTAATTTTTGTAAAATAAAAATAAATATTACTAATTTAATAAGAAAATCTAACAAATATATTTTAAAAATGAGGGTGTTACAATAAGAAACTTTGTTTCTTTTCTCTTTTGCTTAATAATACTAAGGCTTGTGGCATATGATCTTTAAGTTCTTTGGTGGCAACCTAGTTGGGATTAAAGGTCTCATTGTGATACTTCTACGAGTCCTCTCTTTTGCCTATAAAAAATATAATTAATTTCTTCCAAAACACCAAATTAGAAGTACATTAATTTACTGTTATGACAAAAATAAGGAGGAAAAATCAAGTTTAAATTGTTGATTATTCTTTTTCTAGGTTGTTTGAAATATAAAATAAGGAATTTTTAATATGAATTTAATGAATTTGTTAGTATATACATGTGGTGGTATAAAAAAAAATACCAATCATATATACTTTTTTAACCATGAGTTTGCAAACTACTTAAAATCAAAATAATGACACTTGTATTCTTTTTCTAACCAAAATATAATTAATGCTTGTATGGAAGAAATTGCTACAAATGCAATGAAATTTTTTCGAAGGCATGGACTATTCGTAAAATAAATCCATAATTCATGGCAAACTAAAGGTGACTAATAAATTCTAAATGCAACATCAATTAGAATTTTTATCATTAGTTAAAAGTAAGTATTGAATGATACATCAAAGATCATACGAGATAAGTGATACATGGTTTAGTTTTTTTAAGATTTTCGGTTCAAATCTCATGAATTTTAAAATAGCAACAAACACTTTACCTTCTTAAATAGGTTCACTACTCTTGTATTAGTTGGGGTTCTATGTGACTTTTCATATACAAATGGTTTACGACAAAAAAAAGCTCATGAATAGGTACATTAAAAGACAATGCAAACTGTAACGACCCGCCTCGTCGCTACGATATCACTAACTTTATATCGTGTGAATTTCAAATTTACAATTATCATACAATGGAACAAATACATAAATGGATACATATGGATGTACATTTAAATCATTACATATCATTCACATGTCAGAACATAATCTAGTTATATTTACAAAGATTTACATTTGGAATTACATGACCAACAAAAGAATTAAGGGACTAACTAAGAAAGAGTTTATTAACAATCCACAACTCTTTTCCAAAACGAATTCCAACGTTATCACGTCGGTTCGACGGCTCCAACCAGAAAGAAGATCTTTCTCGAAGGCCAACTACTACTGCTTATTTGCTCCCACGAACAAAGGTTCGTGATCATCACAGGTACCAACCACACGGTACAAAAATGTAAGGGTGGTGAATTGGTTTAAACTTGGTCTTTTAAAATTTATTTATAAAATCAGAGTTAAGGATCTTAATCACTTTTAAACCAAGAATGCTTCCAATCAATCAAATCACTCAGCTCAAGAAATCAATTGTTCAAAAAAGGACTTGTTGAGTAATGATAATAAAACCAAAAACAAATGAACAAGATAACTAGTAGAGATTAAGGAATAGAAAATCAACACAAGAATATATATTGGTTCACTTCTCAAGAGAAGCTACATCCTATTTCTTCTAATCAACACTAGATTAGAGTTCCACTATTATAAATTTAAGTTCTTACAAGCTTCACAACAATCCCTCTTTATCAACCCTAGATAAAGAATAGAAATCTAAAACTCTATTAGACTCCTAGTGATCAAGAACCAGAGAACACTACTTTGTTCTTCCATATAGAACTCTACTCTAGCACAAGCTTCAAAGAACTCTTTACAATAGCTTCAAATAACAAAAATTGCAAAAACAAATTTACAACCAAAGAGAATGGAGAGAAACAACCTGGTGATCCAATGAATATGAATGCATGTGGTTTACCAATCAGGATTGAATTGAAGAAAAAGAATTTCAGAATATGCTCTCCAAAACTTCTTTGAAAACTCTTGCCCAAGAAATCATTCAATACCCATGAAGATTAAAGAGTGGGACAAGAACTTAGTTTTCATTATTTACGCTGCTGGTACTATTTAAAACCGACTTGACTCGTCCAGGCGAGCCAAAATGCCTTCCAAAATTCGCTTGGGCGAGTTGACCCAATTTTAAAATTTCTGGTTCAGTGAAAAATTAATTTCTCATGCTTTAAATGTTATTTTGACAATCCCAACGGTCAACTTCTGCATATGTGGGTTAGAAACCTACCTTTAAAATTGTAAGAGGATCCAACGGATAACCAATCCAAAATGGTGATTTTACTAAAATATGTTTTTGGGTCAAACTCGAAATTGCACAATTTCAGCGCAGCTCAACAAACTCCACAAAACTTGATATCTACAACAAGTAATTACGGATGGATAATTCACATAATATTTCTATTAATCTAATACTAATCAAATAACAAAACTTGATATCTACAACAAGTAATTACGGATGGATAATTCACATAATATTTCTATTAATCTAATACTAATCAAATAATCAAATAACATAAGAAATACATCAAACATCTATTTTCGGTTATCGAAAATTCAAGGTGTTACACAAACACCAACAAAGTTCAATACAATTATTAAATGATTGGGTTCCTTAAACATGTTGATATGGGTTCAATTCCTTGGTCGTGCTTATGGAGAAGACTTTGTTGGGAAAGACAAAACCCACTTCGGTGATTTCTACGTCTTGAGAGTTAGTCTCATGACTTTCGATTATGGGAATACCCGACTTCAAAAAAAAAAAAAACAATGCAAATGTATTATAAAAGAACATAAATCCATACAATTGAAAAGTCACAAAACTATTTGGTGTGTTATATTTTGCAAGATAATAAAATAAGAAATAATATATAGGCTTAAATTATTGGGTCATAAAATATTTTTCAATAAAGGAAGGAAACTAAGGGAAAACTTTGAAAATTGAATTGGAGATAAAGTAAAAGGAAAAAAATAATTTTTGTTTCTAAAACTCAACTTTTTCTTTCTAATTTATTTCAATTGAACCAAGGAAAATATTTTGTTATTGTGTTTTCTTTCATTCCATCCAAACATATCCTAAGTGTTTCATACACGATATCCTCATATTGTGATCTAGTGAGTGCCGTATTTTTGTTGATTGAACATGATTTAAAGTCTTTTGCAAATTAAAACCACATACTCCAAAGAATTGTTCAATGCAATGAATTATAGTCCAAAAGGGAGACTGAAGAATGACATAATAAACATTTGTATTTTATTTATTCAAGGATAAATTATATTTTTCGTCCCTAAATTTTTTGCTATTTATGATTTTGGTCCCTAAACTTTTCGATGACAAGTCAACTCGTTCAAACTTTTTTTTCAATCCAATGTTCAGTTCTTTCTGTTCATTTTTATTGTTAAATGATGATGTAATATTATTTTTAATAATATTTTATTATGTTTTCTTTTTTTTTGGTGGCTAAAAACCACAAGACATTGTTTCAATAAGACATACGACAACCCAAATCAAGACCTCTCCCCTATCGTATTTCTTCCCTCCAATTTTATCACTTAGTCCTTCAACACCCCAAATGGCAAAATGTTCTCCCAGTCCTTCCTCCCTCTAATCTCAAACCCAACTTCTTCTATTTTGATTGCATGCAATAAATTATCGGGGAGGGTTAATAAAAATAGTGTCACATCATCACTGAATGGCCAAAATGAACAAAAAACACTAAAACAATGGACAGAAAAAAGTTTGAAGACATTGATCGATCATCGAAAAGTTTAGGAACAAATCCATAAATAACAATAAATTTTTGAACTAAAAACATAGTTTATCCTTTATTATCAAGGAATATAAGTACGTTCCATTTGTGGCAAGTCCCAAAGAGCATGCAAGAAGAAAGTGCTAATAAATTCTCTCTGCTGTAGATACAGGACGTAAGAAAACAACGATAACTGTGATGTTATCTTTGCTGCCTCGTTCCACTGCTTCAGTAGCCAACCTCTTGGAGCACATTCCAGGCTCTTTAACAGTATCTTTTATTATATTTATGACCTCCGTACTGCTTATGGCATCCCACAGGCCATCGCTAGCCATGACCTAAATCAACAACTTCATTATTAGTTTAAAGAAGGGCAGAAAATGTTTCAAATAAGTATCATAAGCCCCCAGGTAATATGAGGGTGATACATGTAACATAAACGTATAAAAAGCTTTCAAGCCTTGGTCTTAAGGGCACTTCAATAAATTAGAATTATTCAGGTACACCTCGTGAGTTAGGTTTAACGAAAAGAATGTTACTTAACAATGCCCTTCAACCTTAGCCTTGGTCTTAAGGGTACTCCCATAAATTAGAATTATTCAGGTACACCTAGTCAGTTAGGTTTAACTAAAAGAATGTTACTTAACAATGCCATTCAACCTTTGCTGTGCCGATCAAAAAAAAAAAAAAAAAAAAATTCAACCTTTGCTGTAAGTGCATCTTATTTTTCAAGATACTTCAAACTCTTGAAGCCTTTCAATACATATAATCGATAAGATTACAAATGCAATTATCATCTGTTAATTATCTGCGAACTTATTTTGTCAAGATACTTCTAACTGAACATATCTAAAGACCCAATGTACATAATGAATTTCATGAAAAATAACAGAATCTAGCATAAAGTTCCTTACCAGAAATTCATCCTCTGGGCACAAGGTAATCTCAGTTATCTCTGGTTCTGCAGTTACAGCAGGCTTCAGATCATCATCACCAATAGAACGAGTAACCTGTGTAAAATGAGTCGGTTTTACTTGCATCAATATATAGTAAAACCTCAAATTTCCATTAATATCATTGTTAGTGCCTGATCATATTATTTTGTGAACACAAGATTATTTGTGCGCCAGAAGTTAAAACAAAGGGAACAAGACAGAAAAAGGACAGACAGTATTGAACCAATTGGGGATCGTTATGTATCAGACCAGTAATGGCTAGATATAGCTCCCCTCTATAAGTAATACCAGAATGCGTGACTCGAGCACTAGATGCAGAACCTAAAAGCAATTAATTGTACAACATATTTTCAGAAGGCACTCATTATAAATTTATTCGATAAGATCTGATTTAGGGGACTTAATCTCCTCTAATTATGTGTAACCATTGTTGTTAAAACATAGTGTCAAATAGGTAGAAATAGACGTTTTAACGTTTTTGGGCCAAAAATCGTGTTGAAACGGCGAGTCAACTCGGTTGACTCGGCAAATTTACCGAGTTGACTCAGTTTTATTTTTTTTTAAAAAACGCGTAAAGGCCTGGGTTTTTTACACACCGACAGGAGACAGCTTCTCCTTGGGTGTGCGGCGCGCTGGTCTTCCTACTTCGTCTGCGGACTGTTCTGCTGCTTCGTGTTCCTTCTCCGTCGAACAGTGTTGCACTGCTGCTTCGTCTGCTGCTTGTAGTGGTGCTCACTGCTCATGCTTCCTTTCTTGGTGGTGCTGTATCTTCATTCTTCATCAATCATCATCAGTTCATCACTCATCAGGTAATATGGCTGGAACATCTATTCTTCATCTAACTTAGCGAGGCAAGGCAAAGCAACCCTACTGTGAGTGAACACGAAACAAGGAACAAAGTGTGTGCTTATGTATTTGGGCCAGACAACTTGCTTTTTGCACCCCTGTTATTGCTTTCTGCAGTTTTCGTATTTTTTTGGGACTTATTTTAGTATGTAGTAAACTCTTCTATTTCGTTTACGTTTCACGTTTTTACGTTTTTGCTCACCCTCACCGTTTCTGCGTTGACACTACGTTTTAACAACATTGTGTGTAACTATTACTATCCCTCTATATAAACGAGCATCCTGTCGTGTACTCTGACACACAATTTTCACTCAACTTCGCTCTGTTTGTCTTATTTTACACTAGTCAAATGTAATAGTGACCACTTTCAAGACCTTTAGTTACACTCCCTGCTCAGATGTGCACTTAATGAAGCCTATTTGACTGAGAAAGCTGTCAATTGTTTTGTTCCAAGCCCTTGGAGCTTGCTTAAGACCATATATGGCCTTTCTCAATCTGTATACCTTTTCTTCTTGTCCCAATTTCTCAAAGACTGGTGGCCTTTCTCAATCTGTATACCACCAATCTCACTGTTTTCTTTCCACAGGTGCATAGACCTCACCATAGTCAACTCCAGGTTTTCGTAAAAACCCTATTGCCACAAGCCTGTCCTTATGTTTGATTACATCACCATTTGGATTCATCTTCACTTGATAAACCCACTGCAGTGCTATGGGTTTCTTGTCAAGAGGCAGATCAACAAGTTCCCATGTTGAATTCTTCTCAATAGAATTCAACTCTTCTTCCATTGCATTGATCCATTTGGGGTCATGCATTTCTTACTTAAAGCTTATTAAATCAGATTTAAAAAACAGTGCATAATACACCAATTCCCCTTCTGAATCAACTGCAGAATCTAGCACCACATCAAAATCATGTAAAATTGATGGAATTTGCCTGGTACTGTTTGATGTCCTTAGACCAGTAGCAACACTTGTATTGGTTTCATGCTTATCAGTACTGTTGAGATCTATTAGCATTCTGGTTGATCCATTCTCAGCTTCTGTAGTCCCAGCTTATAGATTCATCAATCACAACATCCCTACTGATCACAGTTGGTTTATTTATTGGATCATACAACTTGTAACCACCAGTAGAGTGATATCCTACATGAATCATCAGCTCTCCCTTGTCATCCAACTTTCTTCTCAATTGATCAAGCACATGTCTGAAGTATACAGAATAAAAAACTCTAAGGCTTTGTTTGGGAGAGAGATTTTAGAGGAGAAGGGAGGGAAGGGAAAGGTTTGGGTACTAACACCTTGTTTGGGAGTTTTAATTTTTGAGGAAAAGAATTTGAGGATTTTTAAAACTCCTCTGAATTCCTCCAAACCATTAAAATTGTTGTACCCCCGATTTGAGGGTTTTTAGAAGGAAAAGTAATAAAATTAGTATCCTACCCCAACTACAAATTCAGAAATATATTAAAATATATTTTTAATATATTTTTACATTTAAATTATATAATTTTCACATTTAATATTTTATTAACTCTCAATTTCCCTATCTTAATATACTTTTAACTCCCAAACAAGGAGGAAGGAACTTCCCTCATTTTCCTCTATTTCTTTCCCCTCCCTTCCCCTTGAATCTCTTTCCTTCCCTTCCCTTCCTAACTCCCAAACAAAGCCTAAAGTGAGTCACATCTGGCTCGATACCTGTCCATGCCTCTTCTGGTGTCTTACCACTTAACCTTTTAGTTGCACTTCTGTTTAGTATGTAAACAGCAGCTAAAGTTGCTTCACCCCACAAATAATTAGGAACCATTTTGCTCTTGAGCATGCTCCTCACCATATTCATAATGGTTATGTTCTTCCTCTTAGCAGTGTCATTATGCTGTGGAGTGTAAGGTGGTGTTACTTCATGCACAATCCCTTCTGCTTCACCAAGGTTTTGAAACTCATTTGACACATACTCACCACCTCCATCAGTTCTTAACACCTTTATTATATGCTTGCCACTTTGTTTCTCAACTAAGCTTTTGAACTTCTTGAAAAGTTTAAATACATCACTCTTCCTCTTAAACAAGTAAATCCAAGCTTTTCTATTTAAATCATCAAGGAAGGAAACAAAATACCTATTTCCACCAAAAGATTCAGTTTGAATAGTTCCACACACATCTGAGTAGATAACCTCAAGCTAGTCACTTGACCTAGTTGAAACCTGTTGTTTAAAGGTGTGTTTAGTTTGCTTGCAATCCAAGCATTCCTCACATACTTCACCTGGGACTTTAATGTGTGGCGAGTCATGCACCATATTATGCTTGTGTTAGGAACTAGTTCAGGTTAGAATGAAAGAAACAATTTATGAATGCTGGAGACTAACTCCTGAGTTACATAGTGATCTTCGAGGGTCACTACCTCCTTACAATTCTCTATCCCTCTCATTACAGCCCTCTCACTATTTATACATTCCCTCCCATGAGTTATTATAACTAACTTCACTTAGTTATACTAACTGTTTTAGTGTTATCTAAACCCCCTAGAATAAGCTTGACCCCACCTCCTACTCCTATCAATACCTTCCCCTTGAAGCTGGACCTTGTCCCCAAGGTCCAATTCAGGAAACACACTCTTCAATTCCTCAACCAGTTCCCAACTATTTTCATGATGAGGCAATTCTCTCCATTTGATCAACACTTCTTGTTTCCCAGCTGCATTTGTCTTGTGCTTACCCACAAACAAATGGGTAGACAGAGGTGGTAAATAGGTGCCTGGAAGCTTATTTGAGGTGCATGACAGGAACCAAACCTAAACAGTGGCCTGCTCAGCGAGCTTGGGCTGAATTCTGGTTCAATACTAACTTCACTTAGTTATACTAACTGTTTTAGTGCTATCTAAACCCCCTAGAATAAGCTTGACCCCACCTCCTACTCCTATCAGCTTGTTTAGAAGATTTAGATATCTGAAATTCAAATGTCCAAACCTATAGTGCCAAATTCCCTAGAATAAGCTTGACCCCACCAGTTTTTCTGCCTCCGTCAAAGACTGTAATCTGCAATGCCTTTCAATTTTGGACAGCCACCCTAGAGCATCTTCTCCTATAAAAATGGGAATTTTGATATTCCTCCAACGGTTGGCTCCCCCACCTTCGCTCTCCCTATTTCCCTGCGTCGCAGCACCCCTTGTCTCTGCGTCCACCGCGCTCGGTTTCTCCCAAGAAGCAGCAAGCTTCTGAAGCACAGCTTCAATCGCTCCCAACCGTGATTCCATCACCTCATGGTTCAACGCTATTGCCTCTCTGTTTTCCTCCACCATGCGTTCCAACGCCTCCATCCTTGCCTCCATTTTGTTGCTAGCTTTTGACCCCATCAACCTCCTCACAGCCCCAAGATCTGGAGCTCTGATACCAATTGATAAGAACCTTGAGAGAACCACACCACAAAAGCTAGCTATAGTAGTTGGAGTGCCCAAGGCCTTATAAACCCCACACTAGAATCCCATACTTCCAATGTGGGACTCCAAGTCCCATACATTACAATTGGATCCTAACAACCAAACTCTTCCTACTTTCACACACCTTTAGCACATTGTCTTCCATTTTCATCACAAAGCCTTTCTCTAGCAACTAACCAAGACTTAAAAGGTTGCTCTTCATTCCTAGCACAAATAACACATCAGAGATAAAGGAATTTTAGCATCATTCCCTTTGATCAATACTTTGCCAACTCCCTCTGCCTTGAGAGTGCTGTCATCAGCAAATCTGACTTTGTTCTTTGTTGATTCATCAAGGCTTACAAACCAATCTCTTCTGCCTATATGAGTGGAACAACCAATGTACAAATACCAGGATGAAGTGTTGTCAGCTTTTGTACTTGTAGTGACCATCAACAATACTGGATCAGAGTCTGACCCATCACCATGAGCAAGATTTTCTTCATAATTCACCTTTCCCTTTCCTCCTTTGCCACTTCTTCCTGCATTCATTTGCAAAGTGCCCCCACTTGTTACAGTTGTAGCATCCTTCTTATCAAACTTCTATCCACTATTATTTTGAGATTGGTCACCATTTTATTTGTTTGACGATTCACCTTGATCATGATCAGTATTGCACTAATCTTGACTATTAGAGTTCTAACAGAATCATAAAGAAGATAAAAGATATTTGAGAGAAAGAGAGAATTTAACAAAGAGAAATGAAAATGATATTAAGCTACTGAATAGTGTAGTACAGTCTGGTATTTATAGACAAGAAAAGTCAGTTATAACAACTAACTAACTCCTAGCTAACTCACTTTATCTGAGAATGTAGTTGAATACTACAACCCTCTGTATATTACTCTAATAACCCCACCCCCCCACCCCCCTCAAACTCAACGTGGTTGTGACTTCGAAGACGCCTCAATCACATTGAGTTTGGCCCTTAGAAAAGCAAATCTAGTTGGAGAAAGCGACTTGGTAAGGGCATCTTCCCATTGATCAAGTAAAGGAACATGCTGAACTATGAGCTGTTTGGTCAAAACTTTCTCACAACAAAGAAAACATCAAGTTCCATATACTTTGTTCTTGCATGAAGGACTAGATTGTGGGCAATGGCTACTGCACTTTGATTGTCACAGAAAACAATAGGAGTACTGAAGGGAACTTTGAGTTCAGTCAACAAGGTCTGAATCCACGAAATTTATGCAACAATCTGGGCTAGGCTATGATATTCTGCCTCTGTACTAGATCTAGCAACAACTTGCTGCTCACGGGACCACCAAGATATGAGATTAGTACCAAAGTAGACAGCTGCACCAAAAGTTGACATTCTGTCATCAACATCAGATGTCCAATCTGCATCACAAAGAGCTCTAATAGGATAGGACTGACCCAGGATAGCAGGTTTGAGATGAAGCCCATGTAAAACAGTGCCTTTTATAAGATAGACAACTGTGCAAAAGGCAAAAAGTGGTAAGGAAGCATGATGCAGTAATCTAAGACCAAGTTCTACAATATGCCTGTATTTTCTTGCAACAACCCCGTTTTGATGATGGGTGCGAGAATAAATTAGTCTATGTTGAATGTCACAGCTAGCTAAAAAGGATGAAAATGGCCTAAACTCACCTCCCCAATCAATTTGAAGACTTTTAATTTTAGAATTAAACTGTAATTCTGCCATAGCCTTAAACTTTTGAAAAACATTGAGGGTTCAGATTTACTTTTGAGAAGATAAATCCAAGTGAAATGAGAATAAGCATCAACTAAAGTTATATAATAGAAAAATCCATTAGTTGAAGAGACATGAGAGGGTCCCCATAGATCACTATAAACCAAATCAAGAGAAGTATAGACAGATTCAGAAGAAGAGGAAGGAAGTCTGTGAGACTTTCCTACTGCACAAGCTGAACATAAATCAATCAGACTTTATTAGAAGTAGGTATTTTACAATGTTGAAAAACTAATTGTAATACATGATGATTGGGATGTCCAAGTCTATCATGCCAAAGAGAGATGATCCTATTACATTGATTTACAATGGGCTTGTCAGCCTTATTACATGGATTAACAGAGGGTTTTTTCAGAACTAGAAATACAAGCAAAACAAGAAGCAGAAACTGGATGTTGGAGAAGCTGTAAAGGCCATCAGGACCAACATTACCTTGAAGTAAGACTCATTGGTAACCTAAGATTTCACAGCACAACAATTACCATGAAACTCAAAGAAAACACCATTATCTCTAGCAAATTGACTAACACTAATAAGATTTTTAGTAATGTTAGGAACATGTAAGAGATGCTCAAGAGACAAAGAGATTTTGGTATTGTAAGGAGAAATAAAGGAGGAAGAACCAGAAGCAGTGATAGGAAAACCTTGACCATTTCCAACGAAGATCTGGTCAGGTCCTTCAACGGGTTCAATTTGTTGGATATTTTGGGATTCTCCGTTTTAGAGAAAGGTAATAGATAACAGAGAAAAGAAAAGAGAGAACTGAACTTCTGATATTATTCCAGTATTGAAAAGTTAGTTTATGTTAGGTAAAAGAGAGGTCTATATAACATCTGAACAGAAGTAACTAACTGTACAACTGAACTAACTAACTTCCTAACTGACATAACAAATAACAAAATGTACGAAGGTGTAGATAGCAGAAAATATAAACGTACAGAAATAGAGGTGCTGTTAGCAAAAGCTAACCAGCACTTAAAATATTTACATTTTGCTAAATACAACTCTAATATCCCCCCTCAAACTCAAGGGGAAGAGTTTTCAGAAGAAACACTCTTTACATTGAGTTTGCTCCTACGAAATTTAAATCTGGCTGATGACAAGGGCTTAGTCAGCACATCAGCCCACTGATCTAGAGCTGGAATGTGCACAACTGACAGCTGTTTAGCTAGAACTTTCTCCCTAACAAAGAAAACATCAATTTCCATATGCTTTGTGCGACTATGGAAAACTGGGTTATGAGCCATGGATACAGCACTCTGGTTGTCATAGAACACAACAGGAGTTGTGAAAGAAACATGCAATTCAGTCAGAAGAGCATGAATCCAAGTGAGTTCTGTAGAAGTTTGAGCTAAGCTGCGATATTCAGCTTCAGTGCTGGATCTAGCAGTAACCTTCTGCTTTCTGGACCACCAGGAAACCAAGTTTGGACCAAGAAATATAGCAGAACCAGAGGTAGATCGCCTATCATCCACATCTGATGCCCAACCAGCATCACAGAAAGCATGAAGAGAGATTGGTTGAGTGATGCAAGTAGACTGAAACAAACGTCCATGAGAAACGTAAGAACTCACCTGGGATCCACTCTTTCTTTGTAGGATCATGGAAAAGATCAGCTCCATGCTTAGACAGCTTGCAATTAGATACCATAGGAGAAGAGATGGAGTGAGCTTAAGCCATATTAGTTTTGTGTAACAAATCTCTTATATATTTGCTTTGAGTCATAATAACAGAATTGTTGGACAAGCACTTAACCTCAAGGCCTAAGAAATAATCTAGTTGACCAAGCTGTTTTAGAGAAAAAACACTGTTCAACGTAGAAGTAAGCTGCTGAATCAGAATGTTAGAGCTGCCAGTAATAATGATGTCATCCACATAAACCAAAAGATATACAACTTGCTTCTGATGTTTGTATATGAATAGGGATGAATCACACTTACTTGCTTCAAAACCAAACTAAATTAAAGTGGACCTCAGCCTATCAAACCACTGCCTAGGGGCTTGCTTTAAACCATACAATGCCTTGTTAAGTCTGCAGACTAATGACTTATCAGCAGCTTCAAAACCAAGAGGTTGGCTTATATAAACAGATTCTTCAAGGAGCCCATTAAGAAAAACATTATTGACATCAAGTTGAGACAACTTCCAGCCATGGGAGAGGGCAATGGTGATGATAATTCTAATAGTGACAGGCTTAATAACAGGGGAAAAAGTAAATGAAAATCAAAACCTTGAACTTGGGTGAACCCCTTTGCTACTAACCTGGCTTTGTATTTGTTCATTGTGTCATCAACATTTTCCTTTACTCTAAACACCCATTTACAACCAACAGCTTGTCTGTTAGGAGGTAAAGAAACCAAATCCCAAGTTTTATTTCTCATTAAGGCATCATACTCAAGTTGCATGCAGCGTGCCAATTTGAGTTAGCAAGGGCATGTTTGACAGTTTTAGGCTCAGAATGAACAAGAAACAAGGAGGGATGTAATCTAGGATTATGAATACCAGATTTAGACTGAGTTTGCATTGGGTGAATGTTATTGGGAATGGAGTGAGGGACAGAAACATCAGTAGGTGCAGAGGAGGGCACAGAGACAGTGGCAGTCTCTGAAGAGACATCTGAAATAGAGTCAGAAGTTGAAACAGTAGCTGGCTGTGACACAGGAGAAGGAACAACAGTGTGCTAACTGGTTATAGGAGAGAAACCAGGGGGTATACTAGGTACAAATTGTGGTGTAGAAAGGAAGGACTGTGTATGGGAAAGGTCTAACTGCACAGGAGGAGGAGACAAATTGGGATTAAAACTGAAGTATGTGTTTAAATCACTAACTGTATTTGGGCATGAAGGGAACAAGTCAGAATAAGGAAATTGTTGCTCATTAAACATGACCTCTTTAGATATATAAATTCTGCTAGAAGGGGATAGACATTTGTAACCCTTGTGAGAATTAGAATACCCTAAAAATACGCATTCCTGAGACCTAAAATTAAGCTTGTGCGTGTGGTAAGGTTTTAAGAAAGGAAAACATGCACAACCAAAGGTTTTTAGAAACTTAAAATCAGGATCTTTTTGAAAAATGATGGTGAGAGGAATGACAAAATTAAGAGAAGCAGTAGGAAGTTTGTTAATGAGATAAACAACAGTGGTAAAGGCATAATCCCAAAAATTAAGAGGTAAAGAGGCATGATGCAATAAAGTAAGACCTAAGTCCACTATATGCCTGTGTTTTCTCTCAACCACTCCATTTTGATGTTGAGTGTGAGGACAAATGAGCCTATGAGAGATGATACCAAAAGAGTTTAAAAGAGTGGAAAAAGGTTTGTACTCTCCTCCCCAATTAGACTGCACACTTTTTATTTTAGTGTTGAGTTGTAATTCAACAAGAGATTTAAAAGTCTGGAAAATAGAAACTGTTTCAGCTTTGGACTTAATAGGAAAAATCAAAGTATACCTAGAGAAAGCATCAATGAAAGACACATAATATTTGAAACCAGCATAGGATGTTATGTGAGAGGGTCCTCATAAATCTGTAAAAAATAGTTCTAAAGGAGAATAAACTGTATTAGACTTAGAAGATGACAACCTATGTGATTTTCCCATACAACAAGATGAACAAAAATCTGGAACAATTTTATTCAACTGAAAAACATTACAATTGCTTAGGACAAGTCTCATTACATGATGATTTGGATGTCCTAATCTAGCATGCCAAACATGGGCTGTATTATGAGAAGAAGAAACAGAATCAGAAGAAACAATAGCAGATTGTTGGAACAAAGTGTTTGCTGAAGCAGAAGCTGTAGTGGACAGCAATTGAGGAGAGGTATGTTGGAGCTGGATATTCTGAAAATAGTACAATCCATCAGCTCCAACAGATCCTTGAAGTAGGACTTTATTAGTCTCCTGGGATTTCACAAGACAAAAATTAGAATGAAACTCAAAGAAAACAGAATTATCTTTTGCAAACTGGCTGGCACTTAACAAAGTTTTTGAAATGGAGGGAACATGCAACAATTTTTTTTTTTAAAGGTGAAATGATTACTATTAGGAGACATAAAGCAAGAGGAACCAGCACCATTGATATTCAAACCTTCACCATTGCCAATAAAGATCTGATTTGGTCCATCAAAATGATGGAATTGCTTGATGTGTTGTGACTCACCAGTCACATGAAAACTAGCTCAGAATCTGGAATCCAAGTGGAGCCACCTAGATAACCACCATAATTGGTCAGCATAGCACTAGGTTGATTCCCAGATGGAGCTGCATGCTTGTAGTTAGGATTAGTCTAGGTATTAGATGTCCTAGTAGATCCCACTGAATATGGAATAGATTAGTCAGTGGCAGGATCAAAGAAAGCAAGAGATTCATGGGGCTTGAAAGTACTATCTGACCTATAATGACACACATTTGCAGTGTGTTCGAACTTTAGACAGATCTAACATTGGAAGTTGGCAAATCTGCCACCCCCACGACCTCTGCCAGACCTCCATTGCTGTGACCAGTGCCATTATCAGAAAAACCACCACGACCACCACCATTTCGGCCATAGGAACTTCTGGAATTTTTGTACCCTTGAGTGTAGTTTAAAGGAGAGCTTAATACCTGAACCTCTTTGTTATAACTGTTAAGTCTAGTTTCATGTCCATAAAGAAGTGCCTCTATTTCAGCAATAGAGGGTGTTCTCTTTTTCCCTTCAATAACTGAAATTATTGACGCATAATTAGAGGGGAGATCTTCCAGCAAGGCATCCACATACTCTTCATGTCTCACTGGAACTCCAACTCCAGCTAACTCACCAACATAGCCTTTCATCTTCCTCTAGTAATCATCAATGGATTTGCCATCAAGGGAAACTACTCTCATTGCAGTGTGTAATTGATGTGCTTTGGATTTAGTGTGTAGGCTAAAGTGTTCATGAATTTTGTCCCAAACTTGGTAAGAGTGTTCAAAACCAAGAACACGAGACAAAACACATTTAGAAAGAGTGGACTGAAGCCAAACAAGGAGAGTCTGATCCTGAACCTCCCACGCTTCAAATTCTGGATTAATTTTATCAGCCACTTGATCACTTTCTGTGAGATATCTAGGAGGAATGACAGGGTTAACCACAAACCTCTGCAGCTTATGAGACTTAATAACTAGCTCAACATGTTGACGCCAGTGTAAGTAGTTTGAATCATCCAATTTCTCATCAACATAATTGGGAAATGTATGTGAAACAAAGTCCACAGGAGCGGAAGCCATGAATAAACCAGAGAGCACAAACAACCAGTGAACCAGATAACACCCAAATTGGGAACCAAAGCAAAAGCTAACCAGAAAACACGAACAAACTGATGCAAACAAGCCAAACAGTAGCACTAGAAGCCAATCGCGAACAGACTGAGCCAAACAGCAGCACCAGAACTCAGTCAGGAGCAGGAAAGAAGCCAAAACCAACTCCAAACAGCACAGACAGCACCAAAAAGAAAAACCCAAGCAAGAACGAGATCAAACACAAGCTCACGAGTGAACAGGAACAATCACAAAAGAATTAGTGACGCGAACAAAATGAACAGTGACACGAACAGGATGAACAATAACAAACAGGAACGAACGAACATGCAAGGTCTGCCTGGTGAGCAAGAACCGAGAATCAGAAACGAACAAGAAGCAAGAACGAGACCCAGGCTTGCCAAAATGCACAATCAGTTCAAAAAATGCCTCTTGATACCATTTTAGAATGTGGGTTTGGACCTAACTCATAGGGTGAGGGTTGCACCCCACTTATATACTTTATATTGACCTTATCTCTAGCCAATGTGGGACTTGGGTTTTTCCCCATACACCCCCTCACGCCCAGCGCTTTTTGGGATTGGTGCGTGGATGACATGATGGGTGGCCGATTTAATGGATCTAGGATAGGCTCTGATACCATTTTAGAGAAAGGTAAGAGATAACATAGAAAAGAAAAGAGAGAACTGAACTTCTGATATTTTTCCAGAATTGAAAAATTAGTTTATGTTAGGTACAAGAGAGATTTATATAACCTCTGAACAAAAGTACCTAACTGTACAACTGAACTAACTAACTTCCTAACTGACATAACAAATAACAGAATGTACGGAAGTGTAGATAGCAGAAAATATAAACGTACAGAAATAGAGGTGCTGTTAGCAAAAGCTAACCAGCACTTACAATATTTACATTTTGCTAAATACAACTCTAATACTCCGGTCACATGAAATGAAGCACCTGAATCAGGGATCCAATTGGTAGTATTAGAGGTCGGAGTTGACTGAGAAGGAACATTAGTCAACATAGCTCTAGGATTTGATTGAGTGTTAAGACTAGCAGATTTATAATTGTTGTTGATCCAAACATTGGATGGGCAATTATCATTGGATATTCTAAGAGTGAGGTCCATAGTTCTAAGATGTAGGGTCATGAAGCACAAGAGATGAGTTCGGTTGACAATTTCCATCAAACGAAAACGACATACCGATTCAGTGTGGCCATATTTAAAACACACCTGACACTAAAAATTTGCGAATTGGCCACTGCCATGGCCTTGGCCACCATTGCGATTAAAACCTCCACCAAAACCACCGTCGCGGCTTGATCCACCACGGAAATTAAAAAAACTTTCAGGCTCCTGCCTGTTTGGCATTGTTTAAGCATGCGTGTAGTTGACGGATGATGATTCAAAGAGAGATTGTTTGAATTTATTCAAACAAGATTCATGAGCAAGGTGAAGTGCTTCAACCTGTACGATAGGCAGAGGTTCAAACTTGCTCTCGATAATAGCAATGATGGAGTGATACTCCGATGAGAGACCTTTGAGAATGGAATCAATATGCTCCTAAAGCATGATTGGGCACACGTCGACTTGCCACCAAACCGACGTTGATCAGAGCTGAGTTCGATGTTGACGTGCGGTGGCTCGCGTTTGCTTATGAAAATAATCGTGAATCCACTCCCAGACTTCGTACGAATGAGCTGATCTAAGAACTCGAGAAAGAATCGATGTAGAAAGTGTCGATTGCATCCACGTAAGAAGAACTTGATCATGTTGCTCCCACGTTTCATACTCAGGATTTTCAATCCCTGCTTCACGATCTAATTCAGAGAGAATTGTAACGGAGTTTGCATATTAATGACAAATCACTGAAGGTGATGGGATTTAATAACTGGCTCAACTTGTTGACGCTAGAGAAGAAAGGTTGAATCATCAACTTTGTGAGAAATGGAGTTAGGAAAAGAAGTGAGGAAAGCGTTCTGTTGTGACACCATGGAAGATCTCACCAAGCTCTTGATAACATATTAGAGTTCTAGCATAATCATAAAGAAGATAAGAAAGATATTTGAGATAAAGAGAGAAATGAAAATGATATTAAGCCACTGAACAGTGTAGTACAGTCTGGTATTTATAGACCAGTTATAACAACTAACAAACTCCTAACTAACTTCTAACTAACTCACTTTAGCTGAGAGTGCAGTTGAATACTGCAACTATCTGTATATTACTCTAATATTGACCAATGGTTGATTCCCTGCTCATTCCCCCTTTCCACTTGCCTTTTCCTTTCTTGTTCCATCCCCTTGCTCCTCTATTCTTGAAGTTGTTATGAGCCTGCAGAGCCTGTTCTTGAGCCTTCTCACCATTTTTCCTCTCATTGATTCTCTGTTCGTGTGCTTCAAGAGAGTTCTGCAGCTCCTCCACCTTCATTGAGTCAAGATCCTTTGATTCCTCAATTGCCACTGCAACATGATCAAACCGAGGTGTCAAGGTTCTCAACACCTTGTCAGCAACTTATTGATCGGTTAACTCTTCTTCGCAGGCCTTCATTGCATTGACAAGCAATGGATTCTTGATCTGTCATACACAATAATTCATATTGCCTTCAAAGAGTTTGAAGCTTCACCTTCTATATTGTCAGCCCCTCCATATGCTTTGTTCAGAATATCCCAGGCTTGATTTGCAGTTGTTGCTTTAGAGATTTTCCCAAAGATTCCAGCATCAACACACTGATGAATCAAAAGCTGAGCTTTAGAATCAAGCCACTTGAGTTCTTTGTGAGCTGACTTTTGTTCATCTGATGCATTTCTTCCCAATTCTTGAAACCCAATCTTGACAACTTCTTCCACATCTTGGAAGCCGAAGATTGCGTTCATCTTCACACACCAATCATCGAAGTTCTTAACATTAAACATAGGTAGGTTTCCTGTAAAAACCCCACTTGAACCAGTAATTGTTCACTGCTCGGATTCTGCAGAATTGCACAAAAGAGGAATGCACACGACTCCGATAAACTCACGGGATAGAGTTTTCATGCAGCAGAAAGCCTCACAATTTAGTGGGTGTTGCACGCACACGGGTCCATGATTGAATTAGCTCTGAATACCAATTTGTTGGGGAAGAAACCACTAACACACTCAGAGAAAGAAAGATAGATGAGAAAAGGAAATGTAGTTTGTTATTTAAAACTCAGGTAGACACAGACACACACTGATTTACACTTGTACATATGTGTCCTTTTATATTACACACACAATGACAGCAACTGATTTACCTAACTAACTGACTAATAACAGTATTAACTGTCATTGGGATCACCTAATGTTAAGACTGGTTCAGAAATAGCTTGTGAAGACGCTTTCTTTATTTCAGAAACAACAGAGTGATACACAGTGTGATTTCGAACATCACAACCTCCACTAATCCAAAGACCCCTATCTAATTTTCACTCCTAGCTTTTATACATTCCCGCTCTGTTAGTTGTTACTAACTACAGTAGTTACACTAACTGTTTACACCACTTTATTACTTATCTAAACCCCTATGATAAGTCTCGGCCCATTTTGCATCTCTATCAATACCCCTCCCTTCAAGCTGGACCTTGTCCTCAAGGTCCTCTTTAGCAAAAGCAGTCTTCAGCTCTTCCAATAGCTCCCAGCTGTTTTCATGATGAGGAAGTCCTTGCCACTTGATCAATAGTTCTTTGCTTCAAAACCCTTTCTGGTTTTAACTGCAACTCTCACTGCTCATCAAGCATTGCTGGTAATGGTTGAGGGGAAGTGGTTGGCTTGACTGATTTTTTTAGTAAGGACACATGAAAAACTGGATGAACCTTACTGTCTGCAGGCAATTCCAGCTTATAGGCTACCTCTCCAATCTTCTGAATGATCCTATAGGGTCCATAATATCTGGGACCTAATTTTTCATTGAGTTTCCTGG
>PYAF01002994.1:5345-17611 GCA_007407185.1 Glycine tomentella | reverse complement strand
AAACTAAATACTAGGTACAATGAGTTAAATCCACTTACTTGTCGGCAGCGCTTCGAATTCGGCAGGGCTTCGCTTCAGACAAATCAACACCCAAAATCTAGAGAGAAGGCAGAGCTAATTCTAGAGAGAAGGCGGAAGGACCAAATGTCATTTTCATGGGGTTTTTATAGGCCACAAGGGACCCAAACACGCCCTGCTTGGGCGTGTTTAAACACGCCTAGCTTGGGCGTGTTTAAACACGCCTAAGCAGGGCGTGTTTGGTTGCCCCATTTTGCCAAATATTGCTGCATTCGCCCCCTTTTGCTAAATATTAATTAAAAATGTATTATTTGTAAAAATTAGCCCAATAACTAAACCTGGGAACAAATATTGTCCGCCCAAGGCTACCTACCATTAATATCTAATATAGATTATCATGTACAAGATATTTTAGTTAGTTTATAATTTTTTTAATTTATTAGTTAAAAAAATTGTTTGATTGTTCGTTAACAAGTTTTTTAAATAGTTTTTAACATTTTTTGAAATATTACTTGAATACTATTTTTTAAAATGCTAAAATTTAACTTTACATTTTTTTTCTATTTTTATCTTTAATTAAATTGTGATTTTATTATTTTCTATCATTTTATACTTCTAAGTTAGTTTTATTAAACACTTATAATTTAATAAGGTAAGTTAAGGTGAAATTGCTCCGAACATAAACATGGTTTTGCCCATCATCGTTTTAGAGGGTAATTAGTTATTAAGAATAGGCAACTGCTATTTACACACTGTTTTACTAAATGAACCCTTTCAATTTTTTATTTTTATTATAAATATATTCTTTTTTCCATTAATTTCTGGAACCATTATGTTTCTGTTGATGTATAGTTCTATCTATCTCTTTATGCATATGTTTTCGCTGAATTTAGATTAGAATATACATTTCATTTGCCCGGTTTTGTTGTGCTTTTTAACTTGTGGGTTTCGAATGTTCTAAGGTATTTTTGTGTGGCTTTCGATTGACGATTATTATCAAGCTTATTACTTTCATAGTTTATTATGAATATTCTGAAGATTTCCTATGTTTAAATTAGAAGCTAAATTGTATACCAAAACTCAATTATATAAACCATCAATTACATTAAAGTAACACTGATTGTAGTTGTGGAAATGACGGTACAATTTCTAAAAAACTTTATCTTCAATATTAGAGATTTGAATAATGAAGATACCAACAGAAAAATTTGTCGGAAATTTCCATGTAGAACATTAGCGACGGATAATTCCGTTGGAAATTTGCATGAAACTAATTTTTAACCTTTTATTTTGTTATTTTTTTTGGGGCACCTAATGTTATTTATGACCATTCACAATAAATTATAGTATTTAATGACAATATTAAAACATAATAACATAGATGGTACCATACACAAAAAGGATTGAAGAAAGCATTGAAGGCCAACAGAAAAAGGTACAATACACTGACTGAATATAAATAAGAACTTAATGCCACAAGTAGGCCAATTGAGATAGATAAATGGTAGCTAAGAAGCATATGGTTGTGTTGGATGAATGCTACTAATTGTGGTGACATCTTTGGGTGCTGAAATGAAATAAAAAGGAAGCTGAATAGGGAAACTAGCAAGTAAAATGAAGGCTACCTTGTAGTTTTGTTTTATTTTTATCAATTCTGATGCTTATTCTGATTAATTTCCTTGCCATTTTATGAATCAGGATCAAAGACAATAGGGAAAAAATGCAGATTAAGGTGACTATGTTTTGTAGTACTTCATTTGTATCACTTAGTGACCCAGATAACATGAATGATGAGCCTAACATATGCATTTCTAGTGAATAACTTATACAACAAAAAACTTTGATTGTAATTCTCAATAATCAATACAGGTAAAGGGGAAGATACAACAAAAAATGAAATATTAATTATACAATATCTGAGAGAAGGGATGTAAGGTCTTCAAATGGCAGTTATCATCAAGGCTTTGAGTAATGAGTATGCAACTAATTTCTGAAAGATCATTGAGTTGCACTATAGAAGAAGCACACAGGGTATATCAAGATTATGAATTTCCACAAGGTAAAGTTAAAGAACATGACAACACAATACAAAAGCATAATAAAAGAGGTAATCACAATCACAAGCAACTAGCTAGCATCCATAAAAAATACCTGGAACTGATGTGAAGCAACTGATGTGGCAAATCCTCTGCTTCTGGCGGACTCAATGTAGCCTTATGGCTCCAAATAAATGTGTCAATCACACACACAACAATAGCAATGGTAAAAGTTGCAGTTAGAGACATATAAATTTACATAGCCTCGTTGTCTGTTAGTTATAAACTACGAAATCCACACACACGCACACTATGAAGCACTGACATGTTCAAAACCAGGGAGAATCGGGTCCGACACGACCCGACACAGTGACACGCTCCGACACCGTGTCTGACACGCAGTCAACAACTTCGATGCGTTGACCGGTTTCGACACGCGAATTTGACCGTATCCGACACGGTCAAAGGCAATTCTGTGAAGAAGAAAAAATTAGGGAGATTAAATTTCACTTACCAAATTTTCGTGAGCCTTCACGCTTTCTCGCTTCAGAGTTCACACGTAGTGGTCGCCGCTGCTCGCTTCTACTTCCGCCTGCCTTTCGCTCCGACCGTCGTCAGCCCATCGTTCGCGCTCACCAGTCAGTCACAGGTAAGTCAAGTGCTTTGCTCTGACCTTCGTTCGCTTCTTTGTTCTCTCTCGACCACTGTGCGACGAAACCTCCAAATGGGTTTTCTGCTTTTCCATTCACTCTCTCACTTTCACCACTCAGTACTCACCACTCACCACTCACGGACTTACAGTTTTAACTTTTAAAACCCATTAGTGTTGTTACTGTTTTCCTTTTTTCTTTTCTTTTTTTAAAACCATTAGTGTTGTACGCTTGTACTGCTGTTTTACTGTTTTCCTTTTTTCTTTTCTTTTTTTTTTAACCATTAGTGTTGTACTGTTGTTTTACTGTTTTGCTTTTTGCTTTTTCTTTTTTAAACCATTAGTGCTGCTCTTAGTGTTTAAACAAATTTATATCTAAAATTCTAGTGTGTAAAATCTCACCTATATTTGGTTTTCATCATAAATGTGTTAAAGGAAAAACACTATTATTAATTCTGTTATTTGTATCAAATTAAATTAGAAAGAAGTGTCTTTTGGTGCCAAATTTATATCTTGTAACAGTAACATACACTATTATTAGTTATGTAATTTTTGTATATGTCTTTTATAATAATTACTCATTAAATATATGTATGTATGATGAATTATTACTTTAGTTTAGTTTAATGTTTTTGTTAAATTATTGAATATTAAATGAAATATACACTATATAAATTAAAAATATTATTTAATATTAAAACGTGTTCCAACGTGTCGAAATCCATAATTTTTTAAGATTAACGTGTCAGAGAGTCGAGTCGTATCGTGTCGCGTGTCAGTGTCGGTGCTACATAGCACGTACACAATAAATAGGATTGACTTTGATTTTTCTCAACTACCTTTAATACTTATCCATCAGTGGGTCTCAAGAGGTTTAATTACTTATGATCCCTATACCAACACAATCTTTACAATATAGTCCCTACACAAAAATTACTCATTTTATTCTCCAAAAAGTACACACTTTTTAACTCATAAGAGGTTTGACCTTATATTTATTTAACTCAAGTCTTTAGCATCTACGATTTTCCCACACGGATTTGTTAGTGTAGTAGACAATTCAATTTCCTGGTGCGGCTTAAAACATGATTTTTTAACGCCGGAAACTAGTAACCCTTTAAAGCTTCTTTTTTTTTCCCCATCAAATACTCCTATTGAATTAGACAAATTGAAGAGCTAATCTTGTGTGCATTTAAGGTTGACAATACTACTATATAATCACTTAATTTATTGAATTTCACAAATGTTAACATATATACTTTTAGGATTGATTAGAGAAATAAAATATTTTTATTAAAAATTATTATTATATTAAAAGTATAAAAAATTTTGTAATACCTTTTTTTATGTAATTAAAATTATTTGATAAAATATATTTAATATCTTTCATATTTTCTTTACTTCATGTGTTATGTTTACATTATTCTTTTCATCACACCAATCATCACTATTATGTGAGTTGAAGTAATTATCCTATTTGATTTTAAGTAATCTCCATGTGTTATGTTTTATATATATTTTCTATAATAAAAAATTTACATTTCGATATCAATGTATAAAAAAATTTATCTAGGTGAAAGAAAATATTAAATAATTTAGTTAAATGAGGATATAATAAATTAGAAATGAATAACAATAACAATTTGCCCAAAAATTCTTAGTTTTTATAAATAAATAAAAATTTAAACAAAATAAGTTAATATTTTAGAAAGGGAGAACATAAACAAAATTTGTGAGATGACTTAAATAAAATAAAATATTTTTTCTCAAAGAAAATAAATAAATAATAAATAATATTCACTGCAATGTAAATATAACTATTTGACTCAATTCAAATTCAACTTTCTAGCAATGTATTCATGTGAATACGTGAGGTAATAGTAACTTCTTTTAAGAGCATATGTGCCTTAAATTTGACAGGCCATAATTCATTTCCATATAAATGAGAAATAAAAAAGTTCTCAAAATTTTAAAATAATAATTAAATGTAGAAGGTAGAAAGAAGAAAAAAACAAATAAAATTTACCTCATCATTTGTGCATCAATGTGATAAATGCAGAAGTTATGAATATAGTTTTTCATTTCCAACTTTGACATAGGAGAAGTATGATAACTTTGTTACAATCTTAAGATATCTTTGTTACAGCATTATGTAGAAACTTGTATATGTGTACCTTGCCATGGACAGTGGGTCCCAATTGACTGGGACAACCTTTTTGACATTTCCTTGCAACATTAAGTGGGATTTTTGAAGTTGAACCTTTGCAAGAGGAATGTAAAACCCATCTGAGGACAAGGTTTTTGTAGTTGCAGTCACAGCAGAACAATCATAAATTTGGGAAAACAATTTTTTAGTACAGTGTAATCTAAAATTTTAATATTTTGTTTGTCTCAAACTTCATGCATGCAAAATATCAGGAAATCAACTAAACTACTTTATTTACTTTTGGTTTAATTAGTAGCTGGAAGCCACCCACTGCAAAATGGTTAAAATTAAGAAGGTTAATAGTGTCTTCTAAACCAAAAATATAAAGGTTAAATTGATCCATAGTCCCTGTAATTTTTTAAAATGTCTAAGTTTTGAATGTAGGAAAGTATTTGAATATTCTCTATAAGTATAGGGACAAACATACTAATTAAACAAGAAAAAGTAATCATAAAAAACAGAGTCAATGAACAACAAATGAAAACCCAAGATCCAGACAACATCCTGCTTATCACAAGTAAAACCTCAAGATTAACAGAGGGTTTCCAAAATATTTTCTCAGAGAACACCATTGTTTTGCCTCATGGTGCTCGTCTTTAACAATTCAAAACTATTGGAAATAACATCCTGTTGAAAAGATTCCATAAATAATAAGGCTAACTGAGGTATAAACACTTGAGCAAATCTCGGCTAACTGAGGAAAACCAAACTGCACAAAACCCAATTATACTATGGTCAAATTACTAATATTTAGAATGGTACCAGTCATCATTCCCGGAGAGTAAGGGATGAAGTTCTTGTGGTCAATATCCTAGGCTGGATTGAAAAAGGGTTATTTCATGAAGCTGTTCTGGGTTGTAAAAAAATATCAATATATTTTACCAAAATATAGTTATATAATCAATATGATTAGAAACTAAACAGTAACATATATTCTATGTTTTCCAATTTCACGCATGAATAATATATGTTTATGGTATCAAGATTATTGTTTGTTAATGTTGGGAAGGGCACACCTTCTCTACCAACGAACAGGGAGTCACCTCGGACTCAACCCTCAAACAATCAAACAGAAATATGCGAAAACATGAATAATCAAAATGCGAGAAAGAACAGGAGAGAAACAACACACAAATATAGCTTTACGTGGGAGAAAACCTTCTTCAACACGAAGAGGAAAACCCACGGGACCTAGTCCAGAAACAATCCACTATTATCAACAATAATGGTTACAATCACACTCTCAACAGCCGCTAGCTGGAGACTCTCAGCCTCACCAATAATGGTGGAACTCTCTCTACAAGGGTTGTTCACTCAACCTCTCGGAGACACTCATAGACGAAACTCTCTTCTCTGTGCTCAACAACGAGAATTCTCTCCTTCCTCCTAGAATTCTGAATCCTACGGCCTCCATCTATAAATGTCATATTTATAGAGAGAAAATAGGTTTAGGGATTTCAGCACCCTAAACTGGAATGAGCTGGGGTCAACTCCCTCGGGAATTGGGCCCAAGACAACAAATCCTTTTTCCCAGCACATTGGGATTTAGGCCAAGCATTAAAACGGAAATATCCAACAGTTAAAGCATAGCTTCAAGCCCATAAAAGCCTATATAGATAAGGAATCACATTCATCCTCTGTTTGGAATCTCCTTTCCTTGTTTCCCATCTTTATAAGTTGAACAATAAACATTAAGGTAAAATACAAATTATCTAGTTTATGAAATGACGACAATTACTCATATTTATTTATGCTATTTTATGTCTCTTATTAGTGGATATAAAATCTTCATCATACTTTCTGACATGAAGAACTAGGCATATAGAATGTGAAATTTGAAAAAATAGATAATAGCTCAACTGACAAATAACTCAATAGATTCAACAAGAACTACACGTTGATAGATGTTCGTGACACTATTTTAACTTTAGATTTGAACTAACTCAACTCCGGCCTAAAACTAATTGTAAACATTATTATCTTTTCTTATATACATCATTTTAGTCATTTTACTAGAATATATATAAAAAAAACCTCCAACTATACCTTCTTCTTTAACCTATATCCCATGATTCCCATTGGAATTTTAGGCACAGTGTTTTTCAGCTCTTTTGTAGCAATGGAGGCTTATGCTAGGCACTTTTAAATCCCCAAACCCTATTAAATACGACAAACACCCAAAATCCCTAACCCATAATAGAACACATATTCACTAATGCAAACCCAAGACCCTCTAATTGAAATAATAAAAACTGTTGGGCAAATAAAATACCCTCAACTAAAGTGAAATCAAAGGAGGTGAAACACGAGGGACAAGCTCCAATCACTTACAATGTACCTGTTGACAACAAAAGATAGAAGGGGACAACCAAAATGTCAAAGCTGCAAAGCTAAGTTCCTAGCAAATCAACGAAGAAGACTTGGAGTTAAAAAGGGTACTTGTATATGACTTCAATAGACAACGCGCGAAACTCGCTTCAGAGTCGCAACTTGCGTGAGTGATTGAGATGAATTTCAACCGTAGGAGAGTGGTAAGGGAAACGAAGAGACAATCACATGATGGCTAGGGTTGAGCAGTTTGTTTTGGGAAAAATCTAATTTTCTGATGGAATAAATATCCATGGGAATATTCCATAGGAAAATTTTAAAATTCTGACGAAAATTAGACGGTGGGAAAAGGTCCATCTGAAAAAAGCACTTTTTTTGTAGTGCAGCTTATGAGTCTCCAAACTAATCTGACTTTTGGCTTAAGGATTTTCTATGCTCTCACTATCACTCATTGATGGCGTATTGAGACTTTTCAAATAGCAAACATAGGGACCTTGGCCATGGTGCATATCTCCTTTTATAACCTCTTTTCATCAAAGAGGTTGTTTTTTTATCTACATAAAACTTGGACATAAGTGCTGAAAATAATGGATAAGATCAGCAACAACCTATTCCTAACAAGATGGGATGAGTGGATCACCTTATGTGGTTTTGACTTAGTCAAGTAACGAAAAAGAAAACAACATTCTCCCACTTGGTCCACATATCTCATCATACACTTTATTAAGAAATAAAATACATGGATCATGGTGATAGATCCTCTAATGAGTATTATCTTCCACATATCACATTGCATTATATTTCCCAAACCTATATAACTTAATGAATAAATTCAATGCTTATTCTAGGTCCAAACTTTATTGATATTTCTAAAAAAAATAATATACGCATAAACTAAATGAGAAAACATCACAAATGGAATTTCATTAAATATAATATTTTTCTTACAACGAAAACTGCATATAGGAACCAAGTCTCATTCTTTCTACATGATCCTTAAATTTCAATGGTGGCATGCCTTTCGTTAAAGGATCAACAATCATTAATTCAATATTAATGTGCTCAATAATAACTGTCTTATTTTTAACACGTTCTCTTATGGCTAAATACTTAATGTCGATGTGCTTGCTTCGACTACTACTTTTTTTATTCTTAGCCATAAATACAACAACAAAATTATCACAATATATCTCCAATGGCCTAGAAATGGAATCCATAACTCTAAACCCATAAATGAAACCCTTCATCCATACACCATGTGACGTAGCCTCAAAACAACAAACAAAACCAGCCTCCATAGTGGAAGTAGTAATCAAGGTATGCTTGACATTTCTCCAAGACACAGCTCCACTGACTAGTATAAAAATATATCCTGAAGTTGATTTTCTCGAACCAACGCAGCCAACATAGTCTGAGTCTGAGTAGCCAATCACTTCCAAGTTGTTAGTCCATCTGTACATAAGCATGTAGTCCTTAGTTCGCTGAAGGTATCTCATCACTTTCTTTGCAACTTTCCAGTGTTTTGAACTTGGCTTACTTTGATATCTCCCTAACACTCAACCGCAAAAGCAATATCAGGTCTTGTGTGAAAAACAATATGAATACCCATAATAACCAAGAGGGAGGTGAACTGGTTAAAACAGTCTTTAAAATTTCTTTAACACAAGCAGCAGATTTAGGATCTTTATCACAATTAAATCAAGAATGCTTAATCAATCAAATCACTTAGTCCAAGAAAACAATTACAAAAAATTCACTTGTTGAGTAATAAAGAATTCACCAAGAATCACATATTAAGATGATAAGAAAAGATTAAAGAAAGTAATCAACACAAAGAGCTATACTGGTGCACCTCTCAACAAGAGAACCTACATCCAATTTCTTCCAACCAAACCTTGGTTAGAGTTTCACTATTAACAAAATTTGTTCTTTACAAGCTTTACAACAACCGCCCTTTATCAAGAGGACTCCTAGTGATCAAGACATAGAGAACCCTTCTTTACTCTTTTTGTCTGGAGAACCCTACTCTAGAAAAGCTTTAAAGAACCTCTTTGTAATATGAATGCATATGATTACCAATCTTGATCAAGGTTGAAAGCAAATAAGTTTCAGACCAGACTCTCCAAAAGCTTCTTTGAAATCTTGCCCAAGAAATCTTTCAATACACCATGAAGGTATGAATATATGGACAAGAGCTTTGTTACTCAAAGAATCTCTTCTTACTTCAGGAGGCTTTTGAAAACTATGAAAATTAGTAATGTAGTGAGTTATAATTTTCCAAAGATCCAACAGTTATTTATAAGAAACTATTATAACTGAATGTAATCGATTAAAACTTCATTTGTAATTGATTGAAAACAAATTTAATTGATTAAAATGTTCTTCAACTTTTTGGAGAGGTTATATGAACAAAGTAATGATTATTTTGACCTGTAATCGATTACTACAGGGATTCATTGTTCCATAAATGAACTAAGTAATCGATTATTGATAAATGGTAATCAATTAACACAATAAAGTCATGTTCTGTGCTTATACTGAGTAATTGATTACTTAATCATGATAATCGATTATTTTGTTCTTCAAAGCTTAGGTAATAGTTTACCAATATGTGGTAATCGGTTAATACAGTGAAAAATAGTTTTTCCAAAAACTTAAAACCATGAGCACTTTACTTTGATGCAATCATGAAATCTTAAACCTTTTCAAACCATGTGCTTTTGCAAAATCATGAATGCAAGTAAATGAATGTTTATGCAATGCAAAGGATCATAGGATGATTCTCTCCTACATCAAGCAATTTACAAATGTCTTCAATTGAATGACATGTACAAAGCTAAAACACTCATCCAGCTTTAGCATATATTTTGATCCTTCTTCATGCTCCCACTGTATCTAACATTATGCAGACCTGAGCATACATAAGGCTTCCAACAGCTGAAGCATAAGAAATGTTCTTCATTTGTTCCCACTCAAGATCATTTTCAGGCACTAGCTTAAATCAAATCTGTCACCCTTCACAATGGAAGCTACACTTGGTGAACAATCACTCATTTTAAATCTTTCCAAAAATTTGTTAATATAGGTCTCTTAAGACAAACCAAGAACACCTCTTACTCTGTCTCTATGTATCTTGATACCAATAATGTAAGAGGCATCACTCATATCCATCATATAAAAGTTCTTAGAGAGAAATTGTTTCACCTCAAATAGCAAACCCTTGTCATTAGTTGCAAGTAAAATATCATCCACATATAAAATAAGGAAAAACAATTGCTTCCACTGACCTTCTGGTATCTACAGTGATCCATAACATTTTCTATGAAACCAAATGAAGAAATAATGTCATGAAATTTTAAGTACTACTGACGGGAGGCTTGTTTCAAACCATATATAGATTTCTTAAGCTTGCATACCAATTGCTCACCCTCAGTAGAGGAGAATCCTTCAGGTTGTTTCATATAAACCTTTTCCTCTAGGTATCCATTGAGAAAAGTCATTTTCACATCCATTTGTTGCAACTCTAAGTCAAAATGTGCAACCAGTGCCAAAATGATGTGAAGAGAATATTTCTTAGATACAGGATAGAATGTATCCTTGTAGTCGATTCCTTCCTTTTGATTAAATCTCTTGGCTACGAGTCTTGCTATATATCTCTCAATGTTGTCTAATGAGTCTTTCTTAGTTTTGAAGACCCATTTACATCCAATGGCTTTTTCACCATCAGGCAACTGAATAATATCCCATACTCCATTCGATGCCATAGAATTCATCTCATCTTTCATTTCATCATACCACAAGTTTGATTCCTTAGAACTTGTGGCTTGTGAAAATGTTTCAAGATCATTTTTAGCTCCAATATTATAGTCAGATTCTTGTAGATACACAACAAAGTCACTCGGTATCACTGATTTCTTTATTCTGGTAGATCTCTTTAATGTTGTTTCATTATCTTCTTGAGGAACTTGTTGTTCAATTGGTTGATCAACAATTTCTTCTTGCTTCTCATGAACAACTTGATCTACTAGATTATTAGCAGGTTGTGGATCTTGAATGATAGGTTGCACAACACCATGTTGAGCTGGAGGGGTATTGTTAATAACAACTAATCTAAGATTTAAAGTAGATGGTTGAGCAATTGAATAATCTTTCTCAGAAACAAAATCTCTGGATTGATCGCTCTCACTAATCAAGTCATTCTTAAGAAATTTAGCATTTCTTGATTCCACAATCCTAGTACTGTGAAATGGACAATAAAATTTGTATCCCTTAGACCTTTTAGCATATCCAATGAAGTACCCACTAATGGTCCTTGGTTCACGCTTATTTTCTTGTGGACTATAGATTCTCACTTTAGACGGGCATCCCCAAACACGTACATGTTACAAACTCAGTTTCTAATCTTTAGGAAAATCTTAGTTGGAACTCGGTTCAATATGTATACTGTCGTCTTTAGTGCTTCAGTTAACAATGACTTAGGAAGCTTGAAGCTACTAAGCATACTTTGCACCATGTGCATCAATGTTTGGTTTCTTCTTTCTGCTACACCGTTATGATGTAGAGAACCAGGCATAGTGTACTAGGTAACTATCTCATGCTCGGCAAGAAACTTCGCAAACAGACCAGACACTTGTCCATCTTTAGTGTATCTACCATGGTATTCTCCACCTCTATTTGATCTCACGATCTTTGCTTGGTTGCCGCATGGTTTCTCTACTTCCAATTTGAATACCTTAAAGGCATCTAATGTTTCATACTTATTATTAAGCATGTAGGGATACATGTATCGCGAATAATCATCTATGAAAGAGATGAAGTATTTCTGATCATATGCATCCATGTCGAGCAGATCACCCACTATAAATACCCAAGCACTCCCTAAGGCCAAAACATCCCTTGAATCCAATTTTCTTCTCTTCCTTGCTTCTTCTAAGCTTTCTCTTTAGTTTAGGCTCTTAAATATTAGTATTAGGTAGGTTAGGAAAGTGAGAGAAGTAAGATTTAGTGTGGAGACTCTGCCGGAAAGAAA
>PYAF01002993.1:16368-41995 GCA_007407185.1 Glycine tomentella | reverse complement strand
AATAAAGACAAATCATTGCATATTTCATCTGCATTTGACCTCAGAGCGGAGGTATATTCCACCAGAGAGGGTGAGGCTTCCACTAGAGTGGGTGGAGCTATCTTGACTATGGTACCATTTAACCTCAGAGTGGAGGTATATATTCCACCAGAGCGGGTGAGGCTTCCACTAGAGTGGGTGGGGCTATTTTGATTATGGTGCCATATGTTGAGAAATTGGTGATAACCTGAGATCTCAGTCATGCATCATTTAAATCAATAATCATGCATCCATTATGAACTCTGTTATGTATCTAATTTTATGACGTATTATTTTAATGGCTGCATTGGAAGCCTTAGGTGTTTTGTCTATGATACCAGGGTTGGTGTACAATGGTATCATCCACAACTTTAGCAAATGCTTCAACTTGAATGGAGGCAACTTTTTTAATCATTGTAGCAACAACTAAAGCTTCTTCTTCTCTCCAGCCTTTTTCTTGTTTTTTGATCTTCATGGAGCTGAGTCACACGAGCTATCATTTTCTCTTCACTCATCTTCTTGAGGTTGTAAGTCCTCTCATATTGAATAGTAGGAAGTTGGAGTAGACATTTAATAAACGAGTAGCTGTCGACATCCTTTGTGAAGTAGAGGCAAACAACATAGAAATAGTATTTCCTAACTGGACGTAACACTTGAATGACGTCACAATGCACAATGTTGTCACTTGCATCATAACCAGAGGTAAAGGCTTTATGAGTGTTTGTTCACTCAATCTGATTCCAGAAGGCCTTGGCGTCGTAAGCATCAGGAGCGTGAACCAACTTCTTCCTACTAAACAGTGAACTCCAATTTCGTGTGTAGTTGACCACTTCCACCTTCATATGCCTTGAGGGCATCTATTCATTGCTTTACAACTTGAAGCCTTTCTTTTTGGCAATATTCTAAATAGGTAGTCGTGGATACACCTTGTCAGCATTGATCTTGTTAGTAGTGGCCCTTGAAATGTTTAGTCTAGGAGGGTAGGCAATGGCTTAATCTCTCACATACATATATGCATGGAGGTTGCCAAGAGAGGTGATATCTTTTTTGACATAGGCGGAGATCTGCTAGATGCACTTGTGAAAGCTTTGTGAATGGTGTCTATAGATGCACCTTATTTTGTGCTTCTAAAAAAAATCCCTGGATACTATTACTTGTGCTCTTCTTATCTTTGTAATTTTGAAGATCCCTTCATGCTTCTGTTGGTGTAACATCCATTGATGGATGAAACCTTTGATGGGTGCCAGGTGCAAGCCAATGGTGTTTCATATTGATATCTTATGGTTGCACTGGACGTGTCCATTATGGTAGTGGTAGATGAACTATGGCATCTGTTGGAAGAGCCTTGAAGGCCTCAGATGGTGTGTACTCATAGTCATACCTCGTCTATGCAGGGACTTGGACGATTATGGTTTCCCTCTAAAGAGGCTTAATGAAGATGAATTCATAGAAGGAAGATTTAGAAACCATCAATGGATGCTAGAGGAAACCTTTGAGCATCTGTCAAGGGTTCCTATGGTTGAACAACTCTTTTGAACCTTTCAAGATTGATGAGGGATGGAGGTGGATGCTTGTGGAAAAGAGAGATAAAAGTGTCATCAGTAGACTCACTATCTCAGGAGGATGAAGTTGGAACCTCCTTGTTCCCTGTGAAGGAAATTTCCTACTCCTTCTCACCAATCTTGGGATTGGCTTTAGTAGCCCTAGTCTTGATGCGTTTAGCTATGGCAAAAGGAATGACCGACTCTCTAAGTTCTGGAGCTGGTTGGACAGTCTTGGCTTGTTTTGGGGTAGGGGCAGCTAGGGCTACAACATTCCTCTTTTAGAGAGCACTTGTACAAATCCCTCGTCTTATTCCTCAGTCTCACTTAGGTCCTTCATCCTTTGTGGTACTGATGTTCCAGCTGCTAGACACATTGGACTGTTCTTGTCTTTTCTTCGTCCTGTGCTCTCTTGCGAGTAACTCTTCCCCTTGTTCCTCCTTTTGTTATTGCTTCTTTGTCTTCTTTTTCTTCTGATGTATGTCTAACCTCATTAGACATTGAATTCCCCAATCTACCTTGCAATGAAACTCAATCTTCAAAAACTCTTCAAGAACTCAAACTCTTACTCGAAAATTGGAGCAAAAAGTGGCATGAATGAGCTTTGAGGAATTAAGTAATGGAGGATGGATTGAGACAAGGAATGAAGATGGATAACGCCATGGAAAAGCTCTCCAACGTGTCTAGGAAGAATCGCAACAATAGCCTTGAGAATCCATTGATAAGATCCAAGAAGTTCTTGCACAAGAACAAGAGAGAGACTCTCACAAGAAAATTAAGCTTTTTTATTGATTTAACCAAAAGTTTGTACAATATGTTTGGGTTGACCTTATATAGCCACGAAAATGTAAGCTAAATGCAAGTGAAATGAAAAATAAAATGAAGCTTGAGGTTAAAGGTAATGAAGCTTAAGGTGCAAGCTAAGGAAGCTTAAGGTGCAAGCTAAGGAAGCTTGAGGTACAAGCTAAGGAAGCTTGTGGTGCAACTAATGAAGCTTGTGGTGCAAGCTAATGAAGCTTGAGGTGCAAGCTTCTCATATGATGACTCTGCCACTTGCCAATATCAGCCATGTGCATTTTACAAGCAAACCAAAGGAAGTTCTTCAATTTCACCTTCTTGGCCTTGAGCTTGCAATGGACCTCCATCATCTTCTGTTGCCCAGCTATAATTTTTTTTTTATCTTTTTAGTAATCCCAAAGCTGTTTAGACCTCGATCTTTATCAGCAATTACTTTGGCCAGCCTTTTCTACTTTCTCTTGTTTATGGCATCTAGGTCTAGTAACGACTGTTGAATCGTCACAAAAACAATTAAAACTAGGATTAATTCTGCAGTAAAGAAATAACTTAGTTCGACTCAGAGTTACGATTCACTTTGGTTCCAAATTCAATACATTTATAAACAACAAGAGAATTTCATCAAACAGTTTGTATACAGTAAACTAAAATTGCAGAAACACACAAACAGAAATGCAGAAAATGCAAAAACAGACAAAATTGATGAAGGATGTTGTGAAATAGATTAAAGAATATCAATCCAATTCACAAAATCAAGTAATTCAAATCATCATTGTTCTTTAGATAATATTCATATTATGAAGGTTCATTCAAGGATAGGTCGTATGTAAATTCCATTTTGAAGATAACATGCAATTATTCACCACTTTAACCCTAAAGTGCTTAGGAGTTGAATTATCATTGAGCATGGTTCGGGCCATATCTTATAGAGATATGTTCTTTCTTTCATCTACCCAATTTTATTAAGGTGTTCTTAGTGTTGAAAAATTCTGAAGAATTCCATTTTCTTCGTAGAACAGTTGAAACTTATTGTTTTCAAATTATTCCCTATGATCACTTCTAATTAATGTAATGCTTACTCCTTTTTTATTTTGAACACATTTATGAAATTTTAAGAAGATATCAAAATACCCATGCTTGTTGTAACACCCCATGTGCACCCGGCATATTAACATTATCAGAATATCAGAGTAATGCAGCAAGTATGGAAATTAATAATAAAGGAAGCCTGAATCCAATATAAATACACATAATATACATATATGGTGAATTTATGTCATATACAAGGTACATCAATCTCGAAACTATACAAATTTTCCCTAGGTATCAAAATACAGACAAAATAAACAAAATGTGAGCCAACAAGCTCAGTCTTCTAAGCCTAGGGTTCTTCACTTCTCTATCCCAGCTCAGGCCTTTTGCCTTGGGATTTCTCAGTAACCTCTGCCTCAACTCTTGCAACATAGCCCCAAACAGGGGTGAGATAATCATCTCAGTAAACTCAGGGTTCTTGGAGGTTTCCCTCCCCCTGGTTCACTTTCCAACATCTCAACATATATATATATATATATATATATATCGTAACAGAAAACATCAAATAATCAATCATCACAGCCTATATAAACATGCTGTATACACAAAGCAGCCCAAAATCAACACATGCAAGCAACACAATTTGCCTGAATAGGATTATCCACTGAAGGGCACATCTATTCAGGACTTCATACTGAGTACCTGAATAGGATCATCCACTGAAGGGCACATCCATTCAGGACTCATGCCTGAAAGGCACATCTACTCAAGACTTGCCGCCCAATACTTGAATAGGATCATCTACTTAAAGGCACATCTACTCAGGATTTACATGGACGCCTATGGATTATCCCAAGGGAGATCATCCACCGAGTGGGTACATTCCTAAAGGGGTCCATAGTTCCTCAGTCTACTGGCCAGTAGATTTCATGCAATCACATCACAATCATCTCATATAAAAACCAGACAAGCATACACTATACAAGTGTAATCAATACCATCATTATAATCAACACAATATACACTATCTTAGTGTAACCAGCACAAATAAATTCCATCTCAGGGTTCATCTAGCATTCAGTTGCCAGCATGCCATCAAAACATTTCATCAATATTCAACACATATTTCAGTAATAAAGCATCAGCAGGCAAGTTATATCAAGCAAACACCCCATGTGGGTGTAGTGAACACAAGCAGGGGAAACAATCCCCAAGAACACTGAGCTTACCTGGTCTCAGCTCAGAATAAGCTCTCCTAGACTCGTGGTGACCTCCACCAATGCTATGCGTCTCACGCCCTATAATAGGCATGAAATAGACAATCAGATATGGTATTCAACCGTTCATATGGAAGGAAACACCCTTCCTTTCATAATCAATTTCTGTCTTTTAACTTAAGGTTCATATTAGCCCAGCTTCTACTAGGCCATCCATTGACCCACAATGGTCTGCCTCAGTCTGACTAAGGCCTCAGAGTTCCTTTAAAACTCTGTACAACTCAATCCAAAGCTTTACTAATCTCAAGAACCAATAATGGTTCAACTCAGCCAAACCAGATATAACCACACATTTTCACCGATCATTTGGCCTCATGATCAACTTTTGTAAAGGTACTTGAGTTAATACAGGCCATAGTACCTCCCATTCACACACACTTCTTCCTTCCCAGAGCCAAATTCAAACTTCATCACAATTTGAATTTCAGAGTTTCATATCTCTTAGAACAACCTCCTGATTACTCTTTTCTAAAGAACTTAAGCCTAATTCCAGCCCTATCACTAATTGGTCACTATTCATCCAGTCTCCCATTCCACAAATTAAACTGATAAAACATGAGTTTCTTACCTCAGATCAATAGAGAAAGGCTGGAGAAGTCTTTCTCCTAGCTCTGGCGTCTTGGAACCAGCTCATTTCCCCTTCAAAGTTCACCCTTTGAAGAACTTCAAAGAAATGGGAGTTCTCTCACAAACTCAGCTGAAATTGGCTTCAAATTGGTTCAATCTAAGTTTAAAGGTGATTAGGAGGTGTTTTCTGGGATTATGATGGAAGTTTGAAGCTCGTAGGATGCACTAATGGCGGTTTGGGCTCAGGGAGGAAGAGGAACAGTGATTTTCCTCTGAAAATCGCGATTTGCCTTTATATAGGTGGCCCGCCAGAGGTCTGGCGTGACCCGTGCCACCTCTGGCGCCATCCGCGCCACAATGGCAGTGGCCGTGGCGCCATCAGCGCCACTCTCGCGCCAACCGCGTGGCAGTCCAAAGACTTTGGCGCCAATTGCGCCACTCTGGAGCTGATCGCGCCAGCTGCCAAATACCCTGGCGCCAACCGCGCCACCCTGGCACTGACCGCACCAGACTCCAGGGACTATGGCGCCACTCGCGCCAACCCGGCGCTATCCGCGCCAAACTCCAAAGCCTGTGGCGCCACTCGCGCCATCTTGGTGCTACTCGCGCCACACTCCAGACACTATGGCGCTGATCGCGCTAAACCGGCGCTGATCGCGCCACACCCCTGCACTGGTTTCTGCAGATGAAATTCTGCAGAAAACCAGGTTATCGATGCCGCTGCTCGCGCCAATGCTCAGGGTTATAATACTTGTGGTTTAGGAATATGACCCATGTCCATCTAGAGTAATCGTCCACTATGACAAGTCCATATCTCTTCCAACTAGTGGATGTAGTTCTGGTGGACCAAACAAATCAAGGTGTAGTAACTGTAAGGGTTAAGAGGTGGAAACAATGTTTTTACTAGAAAAAAGAGCTTTTAATTTGTTTTCCTTTTGACATGCCTCACAAAGTAAATCATCCTTATATGACATACTTGGTAGACCTCTTACATGGTTGTCTTTCTGTAGTTTGGAAATTAACCTCCAACTTGCATGTCCAAGTTTTTTATGTCATAGCCAATGATTTTCTTTAATAGAAAGTAAGCATGACACCTTTTGATATGAGAGTTCTCCCATTCTAATCTTGTAGAGATTGCCTTTTCTCTTGCTAGAGAATAGGGGGACCCATCTTTACATAGAACAACGCACTCATGTTTGTTGAAGGAGACATCATATCCACTGTCACATAATTGACTTATGCTCAGTAGACTATGCTTAAGACCTTCAACAAACATAACATTATCAATAGAAGGGTAGGGGTGAATACCTATCTTACCCACTCTGGTTATCCTTCCTTTTTGATTTCCTCTGAAAGTGATTGTTCCACCATGATAGGGAGTCAAGCATTGAAACATAAATGTGCTGTGAGCAGCCATTATGATAAGCTTCTACTTCCTACTATCAAGGACATCTGTAACAAGAATAATCTTTTTCTTAGGTACCTAAATCCTTTTGGGTTCTTTTGTGTTAGCCATAAAAGTATTGGTTGTACCATTCTTAGGTCAATCTTTACACCTCGATGTCACGTGTCCAGTTTTACCATAGAATAATAGACAATGGTGTCCTTGTCATGAACATATACCTTCCCATCATATCCATTTCCAGATTTGTCTGAGGAACTTCTACAATATCCTAACAGTTTGTTAAGATTATCCATTCAAATGACAAATTTGGCTAAAGTAGTTTTTAAGGCTCTTGTTTCCTTATCAAGTTTGATAATATCTTGAGGTTGACCCTAAAATTCTTGATTCTTTAAAAGCTTATAATTCAAGAAATTCACAGATCTTTTGTGTTCTTCACATTCCATCCAAAAATTATGTTTACTCATTTTGAGGTCTTCATAATCTTTGCGCTTGTGCACATTCTCTCCATAGATAATTTGTTTCTTTGTTTTGATAATCACATAGTTCATTCAGATCATTCAGATCTTTTGAAGATCTTTCAGTATGTTTTCCAACTCATGAAAGTTGTTAAGAAGTTTAGCTTTTTCCCTTTTAGTTGTCTCAATCTCAAGACATAGCTTGGACTTTTTTTTCTTTACGAGTTATACTAGCTCTGCATGTCTTAGCGGACTCGTCCAGTGAAATATCTACTTGATGCTGAAGTATTTTCTCAAATTTTAAATGATCCTTGGATAAATGTTTGAAATATTTTTTGAGTGTTTTTGTAAGCTTTTGAAAGAATAGACGAGTTAGACAGAAGTTCATGATAAGCTTTTCTAAGAACTAGGTTTTTGTATTTTTGTTTTGTGATTGTCACAAAATAAATAACATAAATTAGTTGCAATAAAATTTAAATGGCAGTAAAATAATTAAGTAAAGATAGAAATACCAGACTTGTATGGTGATGTCGATCTTGAAGAATGAATGTCTAGGTTTAGACTTTCAATTTGCTTGATCCACTATAAATTCACAATTTTCTACTTATCTCTCTTGCTCATCCCTAATTCACTGGTGTATTCTACCCCAGCTCATGCATGGTCCCGGATTCTAAACTACTTGCTCGATACCCAATCCTTTGGACATACAGACACAAGCAATCAACACTAATGTTTGGGAATTAGCGAGGTTTAACAAAGATTATTCTATCCCTAAAGATAATCCAAATTAAGTACTTGATTCGTGTTTGGGTTTGAACAAGGCTCTCTCAAGTGCAAGTGAATTCTTGAATTCATCTATATGATGGCTGATTGAGCATTTTTAGTTTAATATTTTTCTATTCTTCTTAGCTTATTTGAATCATCTTGGACTTTTATTTTCTCATTCTAATTGCTAATTGTTGCTTATTTTAGGATTTTATGCTCACTTGACCTATCTTTATTGTGCAGGACCTAGAGAGCTCTAAAGAACTCCAAATGACACATATGAGTACTCCCTGGAAAGATAAGACAAAGATCTACAATTTTGTCAGAGATAAGCCAAGGCTAATTCTGTTATTTTGAGGGTTATTTTAGGCTTGGAATTCAGAACCTCTGCACTTGAATTTTGGGCTGCTAGTTGCGTTTTTAGTGGTGTAATTAGCATAATTAATTAGATTAGATGGGCCTACTCATGGCCCATCATTTCCTACTGACTTAGTCACTATATGCTAGTGCAATTAGGGAGTGAAGGATGACACTGCATTTTAGCAAAATAGATTTTGTATTTTCTTTTTAAGTTTTCATAATTAAAACCTTTTCTTTCATTGTTCTTCACTGTTCTTCGTTTTTATTTCTTTTCTTCCATTTTCGTGCACTAATTCCGTGGATCTTCCATTGATGATGATCATGAAAGGCTAAACAATCAATTAATCCAAGGATCCAGTCCAAGCAAGGAGAATTTGAGTTCTGGTTTGGTATTTCAATTTCTGTGTGAATGTTCACTTTCTTCTTCAATCCTTTATTCAGTTTTCATAATTATGAATGTGTTTAGGATTGAAAACAGGTTAGGTTATGAATTCATTTCTTAATTTCGAATTTTATTCACAGATTATTTGGATCATATTTCAATTAGGTTTGTGGTTTCAATTAATTTAGGGGTTAATTCGATTGAACTGCTTCTCATGAAATTGAATGAACTTTCATAATAGAATCATTATTTGAGAACTATGATAATTCACATTGCTTGGTTTGGTGAATTGGATTGATGTTCTTTAAACTTTACAATACCTCTTATCAATTCTATTAGTTTCTACATTTTTCTTCAATTGTAGTTTGCGTTTTCGTAATTTTTACTCATCGCATGCAAACTATTCGAAAAAAATCCCCGATTGTTTATTAGTGAATTGAAGTTGGAACCAAATTGATTGTCTCTGAGTCGCCTAGGTTAATCCTGTGCTACAGAATTAGCGTATTTTAGTTGTTTTGAAGTGACACAACATCGGTTATCAATGGCCAATCAAATAAAATCATTAAGTACAGGTCAAATAAAAAACTCAAGATGAAGTATTGAATTGATAAAATTAAAGCGAAACAAGGTTCATCCTTTCCTCTCCTAGGTGGAAGGAATTTCACTCATAAAAATAATACAATGAAACCCAGAATGTCTAATGGAATAATGGAGGTTTCTAGTAGTGGAAGTCTAAAATATAATTCTAACAACTGCTCGGGACTTCTACATGTTACAATGGTTGTCTAGCCTCTTATTTATAGAATTGTAGCTAGGTTTAATTAAGGAGATAATCACAAGAAATTGAAAATAAATAATATTTCTAGTTAATTCAAATAATCTTCTTCTTCAGCTGATTTATTGTTGAAAAATATCTTGTTCTTGATTTTCTTATGTTTTATCTTCAATTTTCACAATTTCTCCTTCCAGAACGTTATGCTGATTTTTTGCCTCTCGAGCTCTAAGCAGAATGAGCTATTTTTGCTGAAAAATATATAAAAAATTCATTTAAAATAACTAAAACATAAAATTCTACCTAAGACAAAGTAAAAACTGAATTTAGAGCTAATTTTGATTCAAAATAAGGCCTAAAGTTAACTAAAATGCCAAATAAACGTTACAAAATGCATATGAAAATCTGGTAAATTGTACATTTATCACTTCTTCATCATCTTTATCGGATGAAGTGTCGTCCAAATCTTCCTAGGTACTCATAAGACCCTTCTTTTCTTTGTTCATGTAGTGTTTCTTCTTGTCCCAACCCTTCTCCAATTCTAGGCACTCAGATTTGAAGTGTCCAGGCTTTTTAAGTTCGAAGCAGATTATGAGGCTTTTGTCTTTGTCTTTCTTTTCTTTGGGAACTCTTCTTGAGGAATTTTTCCATTTCGAGCCACCTTTTCTTCTCCACATTTTGTGGATCTTTCATGAAATGAAGGTGAGCTCGTCTCCATCAGAGTCTTCCTCAGATTCGTCATTAGATGAATAATAAATTTTTAAGAGCTTTGGACGAACTTCTCGAGACATATTATCTGGACGATGACACTTTCTTGTTCTACTGCTAGCTGAAAGCCAAAGACTTTTGTCTTTTGGGCCCTTCATCCTACTGAATTTCTTGTTCGTGAACCTTGAGGGTTCCAACAAGTTCCTCAAGTGACATAGAATTAAGATTCTTTAAGGCTTTTAGAGCTGTTACCCGTGGTCTCCACTTTCTAGACATACTTCTTAAAATTTTGTCAATATAATCATAATTATCATAATTTCTTCCTAAAGACCTTAGTTCATTGAAAATGGTTTGAAAGCGTCCGAACATACTTTGTATGTGTTCACCTTCTTTCATAGAGAAGAGTTCATACTTACGAGTGAGGAGACCGAGTTTGTTCCTCTTTACTTGCGATGTTCCTTCGTATGTTACAACCAGAGTATCCCACATTTGTTTGAAAGTTCTTAATCTATGTACTTAGTGTACTTCTCTTCTGAAAGAGCACACAACATCACATTTTGAGGTTTGGAGTTGAACAAGAATCTGAGAGTTTTATCCTCCATCCGTTGGCTTCTAGGAATTTCGTTTAGCTGATCATCATATGGAATATAATCTCCATTTTCCACCATGTCTAACAAATCTATATGAATGGATTCAAAGTGAGCTATCACACGCTCCTTCCAATAGTCATATTTTATGCCTCTGAATAGTGGTGGCTTGTTGGTGGAGAATCTTTCTTCCATATCTTTGATATTCTGGATCTTTTCCTTAGTATTGTTAGATACTTGTCTCTTAAGGACAAACTCTGATACCAACTTAAATAACAACAATCACAATAGAAGTGGGGGTTGAATACGTGTATATCAATGATAATAACTTTTTGTGACTTTTAGGATAAATATGACAAAAAATAATATGTATGGTAAGTCGTCCACTAAAGAGAAAATGGGTTTTAATAAAGACAGGTTTTATATAGTGACTTAAAAAGAGAGTCTTTAAATAGTTTTTCAAATAAACACTTGGCATTAAAAAAATGACAAAGAGTACTAATAGAATGCTTAATAAACCGCTAAGGAGAGAAGTAGAAACACTTGGTTTATACTGGTTCACTCAACGTGAGCTACATCCAATTCTCCTTTACTCAACAATAAAGGGTTCCACTAATCAAAACATGATTATAAAACAACAATTCTAACCTACCACTCTTGGCTATACAAGTATTCTTAATACCACTTCTGGCACTGTCTTAGACTCCCCTTGAATATAAGAAACCCAAGTATTGTTTAACACTAAGCCACTTCTGGCTTTCCCAAATAGTAGTTTGAATGAATACAAGTATTCAATAACACTCAATAGGGGCTATTTTATGTATCTTTCATAGAATTTACCTAATTTATCAATTGGAAAGAACTTTAATGGGTTTTAAGAGTTTGGAAACATGGACAACACCGTAAGGACGGATCGTGACGTCATTTATTCTTTGATCATCCCTAGAATTGATTGTATCCTTTGACTTAAATTGATATATCCCATATCATTGAAGTATTAAATACAAAAATAATCCTTCGACCTTGATCATAGGCTTTGTTTGACTTTGGGAATCAATAATTAACTGCAAAGGAAACTTCATTAGAACTGGAATTAGGGAAAAATTGGTATTAGTAAATGATAATCCATGCTCACTTTTAATATTAATTAAATCTCTCTTTTGCAATAGTTAATTTGATTTTCTTTTAAAAACCAAAAACTACAAAAATACTTCAATCTTCTTTTTAAATTATCTGAATTTTTTAGTTTAATAATTTTGACTATTTAGGAATACAACTGGTCTCTAGGGTTTGATAACCGCACTTATAGACCACTATTACTATTGCTTATGGTGCACTTGCCCTTGTGCGACCATAATTTTTACATATCAAGTTTCTGGTGCCGTTGTCGGAGACTAGTTGTGGGAATTCTTGAGTAGTTTAATTTTGTTAAATTGAGCATGTAATGGTGCAGATTTATGGCTGATTATTTTAGGCTGAATTTTCAGATCATTGAAGGGTAATTTATGATGTGGTTATGTTGATTTAAGACTAGGATAGGTTGATGATTGAAATGCTGAAATATTAGTAATGTTTGGACTTGATTTTAATGGTCATTGGAATTGATTTTGATGACATTTGGATTGTTTGCTTATATATATATATATGTTGGGACTATTTTGAATTAATTTTAAGAAGTAAAAGTTGAATGGTATGTGGACAAATGGTTTAGATACTTAAATGGTTCAATTTTGAGGATTAAGTGTTAGGGTGGTAAGTTGAAAAGAGAATAAGGTCTAGGCTAAGTTCTAATTTTCTTGTGAAAGTGTAAAGGAATTAGAAATTATTTTGGAAGGTATATTATGGTTTACTAGCTAGAGTATTAACATGTTCTTTAACTTGATGATATTATTTTGTCATGCACAAGTTGGCATGACTTTGATTGAATAATGTATGGTGGCCGAGCCATATATTTGGTATATTATGATGTTTGTGATGACATTTTTCCATGAGGTTGTATGAATTTGCTCATGGAGTGTATTATTAAGGAAATTGATGGATTTTATGTGATGATATATATTGATTCATGTTTCCGAGTTCAATACGAGATGCAGAGACCAGGTGTACAATGGAATTGATCATGCATTGTTTACATAAGACGACCGTAGTGATACTACATATAGTACAATATATAGGACCATGTGCACTCTAGAATTTCCTCATGCATATATTGTTTGAATGCTTACTTATATTGATTCTATTGGAATTTTATTGATGAATTATTAACGTACTATCCTAGTTGATGGTTTAGTTTTGCGTACTGAGAAATTTTATTTCTCACTAGATTTGTTTCAATTGTTTTTATATATAGATCGCCTCAATGATCATTGAAAACACAATGAACACTCTTCAAATAAACCAAGAGGGGGGGAAGGGTGAATTGGTTTAAAATAGGTATTTAAAAAATTTTCTTGAAACAATTTGTGGAATTTGAAATCTGGATCGTATCACTTAAAACCTTTTTCAAACCAGATTTTTTCTTTCAACCAAGATCAAACTTGTTATGCAAGTAATGCCAGAAACTTTGTTTTGTTCATTATATATTGATTACCTAAACACAAGCAATGAGAGATACATAGAATTAGAATAAGAGACTCAACAATTTATACTATTTCACCTCACAAACTTGGAGGCTACATCCAGCATCTTCCAACCAACACTAGGTCAGAGTTTTCACTAAATCAAAATATTCTTTACAAGTAATTATCTTTATCAACCATAGATAAACAATTTGAATTCTAAAACCTTATTAGAAAACAAATCACTAAAACTTTGAGTGTAACACCTCAACTTACAGTCTTGTTATTATTGATTTTTAATGAAAATTCTTTTCAACTTACTTAAGGGCACCCAGTTGAATATAACAAAATTTTGCCAATAACTGATACTCCAAAAAAATTTCATCACTGAGTAATATTTATAAACCTGAAGTAACATATAATAAGAATACAAACTGACACTGGTTCTATTACATAGTACAAATAACTAAAACACTCTGTAACAAAAGAACACATTTTCAAACAAAACATCTTCAAACTAAACATCTTCAAACAAAATTCTCTTCCTGTAAGCAGCTAGGCAGTCTCTCTTTACTGTTCATCTGCTCACCCGAATGGAAATCGAGGTCATAGTAGATGTTAACCACAAACACAAAACACAGGGTAAGTTTGTAATAAACATAGTTTAAGCAACGTTATATTCAGTGCGCAGTTATTTATAACAACGTCCTCAAATTTTAGTTCTAATTTTATATGATGCATGATTCTCCCAAACTCTCAACTTCATGAACATGTGGTACCAATTGTCAAGATAACCCCATCCCAGTGGCACAAAACTTCTCCGATCAGTATGGGTCTCCCGGTGCTGCACAGGTTCTCTGCTTGAACGCACGGACTCTGTTCCTGCAGTTATCTGACACACCTCCTCTCTGAGGCATACCTCCTCTCTAAGGTAACTCTATGAGACACTTGAGACTGATTCACTTATGCATATCTCATTCATTTTATAAACTCAAATTTATTTTCAACATCAGACTCCAATCACTGTCTCACATAATTTTCTTAGAAATTCAACATAAATTATGTACCGAACTCAACTTATTACTCATGCAGGGAAACTTAACATATCATTCATGTACAGAGATTCATAGAACACTCAGCAAGTATAAAACTTCATTCAGGCACTCAATCATATAACTATAACTTAAATCCAACAATTACTCAGATATAAGTCATACTTCACAGAACTTCAAATACTTATTCAAACACAAGTAACACTTAAACTATCCTTATCATAAAACTTTCCTATATATACCTGATAACTCCTTATAAAGCTTGACAAACTTTCCTAAAAGTGCTAGCCTTCTACACGTGATTTCCAAGGGAAGTGGGGCCTCTTCTTACTTAATTTATGTCTTGAAAAGGAAAAGATGAAAGTGAAATGAAAGAGATGGGAGGGAGAGATTCACATGAGTTGTTGTAGAAATGGAGTCTTGAAAGTGACTTCCATTTAAGGCCCTCCTCTCTTTATATAGGGTTTGGAAAATAATAAAATATTTAAAGACATAATTGCCATTTCTAGCTAGTTACTCTCATCTAGTTCCATTATAACTTAGTTTCTTCTCATTCCATTACATCTTAACTAAACCCATAATTACTCTTCTAAATATCTTTCCACTTTATACAAAAATCTCCTAAGTCATGATGTCTTTCTTCCAAGTGTCTTCCACTTGTCCTTATATCATGAATGTAAGTCATGAAGTATCCTCCCTTCCTACTCCCTCTTTCACGTGATTATCAAGGGAAGAGGAGGAGATTTTTCTTCTTTTCATGCCACCTTGTGTAATTATCTTTCAAGGCATGATGGCTTCTTATCCCTTTATTCATGGTGGCTTGCAAGTGGATAGATATTTCTTAAGCTTTCATGATGGCACCTTATCACTTTAATTCATGAATCTTAAGATATTTTCTACTTATCATAACTTATCAATTTTTAAATATGACAAACCACCTTATTCCCCTTTTTCCTCTATTTCACGTGAATACCATAGCCAAGGGGAATATTTTTATCTTTCCTTCCTCCTTGTATACCATGTTGTTATTTCCTTTAAAGAGGGGAAAATTGTGTGGTTCTCCTTGTGTACATGTGTCACCTTTTATAAAGAAGAAGAATCCAATTTCAAGATAACTTCACACATGGCATTTACTAGAAAGAAGTAAAGTTCAATTCAAACTCTTCTACCTAAAAGATAATATTGAATAATAGAACTCTAGAGATTTTCAGAAACTGACTTCAGTTATAGTACAAATAACTCATAAACAATCTATACAGAGTGCTACACAGGCCTTACATACAAAACTGCTCTTATCTTAATTCTGATTGGTCCGTTCTACTTCTGACCATCAAAATTACTTAAATATTTTATTAAATAAGTCTATACCTCCTATAATTAAGACAAAATTCCACAGATTCTATTTATCATTTTCCCATATCTTTATGTTGCTTGAATTTTTCTGAAAAAATTTCAAAGTTATTACCATATAAAATTAATAGAAATTCTATTCTAAGGTTTTTCTATCACAACTGTATAGTTTCTAACTCTACAAATTATTCTCTATCATATGAGTCCTGTCTCACCTTATTCTGCTTCAGTTTGAAATTTCTAACTTATACAGTGTGTACCGACGCTGTTCGGGAAACAATCAAATTTCTCCTAAAATTGTATATCCTTAAGATCAGAAAATTATACTGATTAATAATATATATAAAACATGTTCAATAAATGCTCAGATCATCATAAAATTTTGGGTGTTACATTGAGAACCTACTCTAGACAGCTTGACAGAATCAAATTGATTTATCACAAATGAATACAAATATCACAAAATCTTAAAAAGAAAGATTCAAGATAAACAAACCCTGTGATCCTTCATGTAGGAATGAATGAAAATGAATTGAGATTACCATACATTCCAGGTTGTATGAAATCTAATGCTCAAAATCAATATCTTAAAAACTTATTTTCTTTAACACATCTTCACAGAAAAACTCAGAAATCTTGATCTTCACAAGTTGTGTTTTTCACTTAGAGAATCAGTCTCTTGAACTCTTAGAAAGCTTAGTGTCTTTTGGGTAAGTCACTCATTTATTTTGAATGATTCGTTCAATATGTATATATAAAAAATAGACTCATAAAGCTTTATATAAAACTGAATTAACTGACAATAATTGATTAACTCGCTGGTGTAATCGATTATTTTGCCATGTGTAATCGATTAAAACTATTAAATAATCAATTAAATTGTTACTCAATTTTTTGGAAAAAGTTTATGAACAGAATAATCGATTAATACGCAATGTAATCGATTAAAGCAGTAAAGCACAGTTTTCAAATTGGCTTGTGTAATCGATTACAATTCATGGTAATCGATTAAAGCAGTAAATCACAGTTTTCAATTTAGCTTGTGTAATCGATTACGATTTATGGTAATCGATTAAAGCAATGATGTATGATTTTCAGAATTCACTATGTAATCAATTAAAATAAGCTTGTAATCGATTAAAACGTTCTTCATGGCTTTTCCAAATTTAGAACAAAAGCATTTAATCAATTAAATAAATGTGTAATCGATTAAAACAGTAAGTTTTCATTTCTTTCAAAAACTTAACCATGAGAACATAGATTCTTTTGAAATCATTTAACAACTTTCTTATTTTAATAAAACTATGAATGCATGTTTATGTGAAATGCAAATGCAATGCAAGGATCACAAAGCAATGTACTTGAATCAAACTTAAACAAATTACAAATGTCTTCATACTTGATTGGGCATGTAAAAAGCAAAAATATCTTCAAGCAAACATCAAGCTTCTTCTTCATTCTTGCTTTGATTCTTCTTGCAACTCCCCCTATATTCAACAGTCTCCCCCTTTTTGGCTTTGAGCATGCCAAATATCAGTTGTCCATTTGTTTAACTTTTGATTGCTTTTGAGGGATGAATGATAGAAGAATTATAATTGATATCCTGAAATTTAAATCAGCTTTTGCAAGAACAAGTGTGAACAAGTGTTAAGTATACAATGCTTTAAATTTGCTCCCCATGACTTGTTTAATTTCTCATGAAAATACAGAGCAAACAAACAGAGCACACATCATAAATTATTTCTCCCCATTTAAACAAACAGAGTTATTTCTCATTTCTCCCCCTATGATTATTACAATTATTTCTCCCCTATTTGGCTTGTCAAAGACAAAAATAATGTTCATAGAGATAATATTAAGACAAGAAAATAGAACTATATTAATTGATTTAGATGATGTAGTACGTTGGAAAATAGCAAAACATTAACCAAAGCATAACATACTCAGAAATAGATAGAAGGCATCAAGAACATAAGCAACCTAAACTAGTTTGTCAAAGTCATCAAGAACAAGCCTAGCCTCTATGTTTTCCAGTATAGATTTCATCTCTTCCATAGATGAATTAGTCTCAGCCCTGTGCTCATGGCGTAGAGACAGTAAAACATCCATCTTCTGAATCATTAGAGATTCAAAGGGGCTGTAGGATGGCTGAGCAGGGCCTTCAGCTACCTCTTCTTTATCACTTTTTTCTTTAGCACCAGCAGGAGGAACTTGTTGTCCAACCATCTGCCATCCATAGGGAGTTTTAAGCATCCCAAGCTTGTTAAGATGCTTCTCATTGATGAGACTGTTGCTTGAGTTAGTGTTGTTAACCACCTCATTAGAGACATCTATCTTGAAGTAATCAATGAATCTAGACACAAGAACAATATATGGAAATGGATAGTTAACCAATCTCTCGGATTTCAGCATGGTTTCCTCAATGATGAGGATCCAGTTCATCTGAATGGAATTCTTCATGCCATACACAAGTTGTATGTCATCATCTGTGGCTTGGGCATAATTTGTGATCTAGGAGTCAGGATATAGGTGATTATGTAATGAAGAATTCTATCTTCATGAGTCATTGGAACAATACTAAGCCTCAATTTCAGCCTTATTTGACAATCAAGAAACATCCCTCTATAGGTTTCAACACTATTATAACCTTCGGCATCCTCCTCAAATTTCCTTTCACCTTTAAAGGAAATGCCAGCAACTTCTTGCCAGACCTCATGAGTGATTTTCATGGCCACCCCATTAACTTGAGATAGGATAGTGTTAGACTCTTGGCAAGCATACCGATTGTCGTTGTAAGTTACACAATTTATAAAGATCGTCTCTATAGGGAATTGAGCTACTCAGTTAATCCAAATACAACTTAACAGTTCAATAGTTATGTACAATAAGGATGAGCGGAATTTCATTTGATTTTGAAAGTAACGGAAAATTATGAAATTAGTAAAATGAAATATATTTATGAGAAAGTGGATTGGGTTTCATCATTCATACCCTTAGTATTCAATTAACTTTACCATGTATAAATCATTTTCTATCTTTATTGATGCATACATTATTTCACCTCGAATCGATCACTCGTGTTCGAGAATCCTAAGGATATCTACCGAATATCGATCCCTCGCATATGAAGTAAATAGCCCAGCATTATAATCATAATCGCGTGCTATTTGCAATCAAAACGTTATGCCCTATTCCTAGCAACGTAACATAATGAGTAAAATCATTTAGTTCAAATTCTAAGTGCACTTTCCAGTCAAGCTTAGAATCTAATTTCATGAAACTAGTGATCAAGTAGAATCAAACATTAAGAACAGAATGAAATTACCCATAAGGAATAGAAAAGATTCATGCATAAATAAATATTAAAAGAGATACATAGAGTAAGAAGATTACATCTAATCCTTAAGATAAGCTAGCCAATCATTGTGGAAAGCACCTCCTCAAGGGAAGAATTGATGAAGGGAACCATCACCGCTTCTTTCCAGCAGAGTCTCTACACTAATTCTCACTTCTCTCACTCTTTCTTATGCTGTCCTAAGCTAAATTTACATACAAAGGGGAGGAAATTCGAAAATGGCATGCTTTGCTTCATGACTTTCGTGGCTATTTATAGGAATAAGCCTCCTGCTTGAGTCCACTCGTCTAGGCGAGTGTTTTTGCATGTGTTTGCTCGCCCACCTTTTCTTGGAACTTGAACTCGCCTGGGCGAGCATTTTGTGCTAGATTCACTTGCTTGGGCTAGTTAAAGCCTTAATGGTGAAGAAAGGTCATGGGCCTGGACGAGTTCTGGGCCATTTTGCTTTTGACACCTCCCAAATTTGATTTTTATGCCCATTTCGCTTGCTTGGATGCTTCAGATACCATCAGAACCTATCAAAATACAAAAAATGATTGGACTAATCTTCCAAAATGTGAAAAACAACATTCATACACATACTAAATACAAATCAACTAGTTTAGGGCAAGTTTATAAATAAATTTACTAAGATCAAAAGATAAATGCCAGCATTGTAACCCTAATTTTACTAAAATAGAGCACTCATCAGATAGTCCCATCCATAGAAGCTTTAGCACAAGTGTAAAACACCTTCACTAATTCAGGGTAAAAAGTACCCTTCATCTCAACAAATTTCTTCAATCCTTGGGCTTCAATCATAGTAGGGAATTGAAAACCTTCTCTAGTAAACCATGTAAGGTCAAGGTGTTTGGGAGGGCAGATGAGTTTAGTGGCAGGGTTAGAAGATTTAGCACTCTTTCTCTTAGAGGTTTTTGATCTCTTAGGGGCAGACATAGTGAATACAAAGGTAGAAACTAAATGAGCAGGGTATCTAGACTCAGAAGAAGAGAAATAGAAAATCACAACTAGGCTTAAGGTAGAAGAAGAGAATGATGTGATTCCTTTCTTCAACAAAGCTGTATTTATAGAATATTTTGAGCTCCAAAGTTTGAAATTTGAAAATGTAACTGTCATTAACATAAAAGCTCAGAAGTTTAAAATTTTGAATTTATTGACAGTTGGGCAGTTTAAATTTCCAAGAAATCTTGCAGATTTTTTGTAGTAACTCCATGAATAATCGATTATGAGCTTATGTAATCGATTAATTTGTAAGCAAAAATGGTTTCTGCAAAGGGTTGTAATCGATTAACTCGAGAAGTAATCGATTAAACCAGTGAGTGATTTATTTCAGGAAGATGAAGTGTAATCGATTACGATACTATGTAATCGATAATTCCAGTGAAATGTCATGTTTTAAAAGATTTTTCATCTTGTTTAATAGATTAATTCGAAGTCGTAATCGATTATTCCAGTGAACGTTAATTTTTGAAATAATTTTGAATGAAGAATAATCGATTATTTCGTCTCTGTAATCGATTACATAAGTACAAAATTCATTCTAAAAAACTTTTAAAGTACATTTAATTGATTATTCCTAGTGTTAATCGATTATAACAGTCAATTTATCAGTATGAACAGTAATTATGTAGCACATTTCGAATTTGCAATATTTTGAGATGAATGGCTAATAAATGGTGAAATTTCATATGATGAGCACATAAACAACGTGCTAGAACACAATAGATTCATCAAGAATTCCTAGCATGTTTCTAGGTGTAAAGAATCTATCTCTATCCAAAGGTTTTGTGAAAATATCAGCTAATTGATTGTTAGTTTCAACAAACTCAATTTTGATGTTACCCTTTTGGATATGATCTCTGATAAAGTGATGTCTTATCTCAATGTGCTTGATCCTTGAGTGCATAATAGGATTTTTGGATGTGTTGATTGCACTTGTGTTATCACATAGCAAGGGAATCTTCTGTATCTCAACACCAAAGTCTTGATGTTGTTGCTTCAACCAAAGACTTTGTGCACAACAACTTCCAGCAGAAATATATTCAGCTTCAGCAGTAGATAAGGCAACACATGATTGCTTCTTGCAGTGCCAAGAGATCAAAGAGCTTCCTAACAAGTGGCATGTACCACTAGTACTCTTTCTATGTAATTTGCACTCTACAAAGTTAGAATCAGAATATCTAATCAAATTGGTAGTTGTACCTTTTGGAGTTGCAGCATCCTTGCAACTTTCCATTTCAAACTTCTTGATCATTTCTAGACAATAATTTGTTTGGCTAAGGAAAGTTCCATTCTTCATTTGCTTGACTTGTAATCCTAGAAAGAATGTAAGCTCTCCCATCATTGACATCTCAAATTCACTCTGCATTGAGACAAAAAATTCTTTACACATAGATTGATTAGTTGAACCAAATATAATGTCATTCAAATAAATCTGAACTAACAAGATATACTTTTCTTTTCTCTTGATGAACAATGTTTTATCAACTTGTCCTCTTGTGAAAGATTTTTCAACTAGAAACTTGCTTAACCTCTCATACCAAGATCTTGGTGCTTGTTTCAAACCATATAAAGCTTTTCTTAATTTGAAAACATGGTTAGGATGCTTGTAATCAGTAAATCCAGGGGCTGGTCTACATATATTTCTTTATCTATGTAACCATTCAAAAATGCACTTTTAAAATCCATTTGAAACAATTTAAAGTTCATCAAGCAAGCATATGCAAGTAATAACCTAATGGCTTCTAATATAGCAACAAGAGCATAAGTTTCATCATAATCAATGCCTTCCTCTTGGTTGTATCCTTTAGCAAGCAATCTAGCCTTGTTTCTTATTATGATGCCACTTTCATCCAGCTTGTTTCGGAAAACACATTTTGTGCCAATGGGAATATGAGTAGATGGTCTAGGAACTAATTCCCAAACTTGGTTTCTTTTGAATTGATTCAATTCATCATGCATAGCTATTAACCAATGTTCATCTAGCAGAGCATGATCAACACATTTTGGTTCAATCTGTGAAACAAAAGCCATGGTACAACAAAGATTTCTTAAAGAGGATCTAGTAGAAACTCCCTTGGATACTTCCCCAATTATGTTGTCAAGGGAAATATCTTTAGTAGTTCTCCAATCCTTGTGCTTTTGTAAAGGATTTGACTGTTCCAGTTCATCATTTGGTTCAACTTTTTCTTTTTCATTCAAACATTAAGTTGCAGAAATTCTTCCATTTGTCATGCATCAACATCACACTCCAAATCCTCCTTGGAAGGGTTAGTCTCATCACATATAACATGAACAGATTACTCAACACACAATGTTCTTTTATTAAAGATCCTATAAGCTTTACTTTGCAAAGAGTAACCAAGAAAAATTCATCAACTTTTGAATCAAATTTGTCAAGAGAATCTTTACCATTATTTAACACAAAACATTTATAGCCAAATGCTCTAAAATGAGATGTGTTTGGTTTCCTTCCTTTGTATAGTTCATAAGGGGTTTTCTTCAAAATGGGCCTTATGAGAATCCTATTCAAAGTATAACAAACCATACTTACATCATCCGTCCAAAAGTGCTTAGGCAAGTTTGTTTCATTTAGAAGTGTTCTTGCACCTTCCTCAAGTGATCTGTTTTTCCTCTCCACAACACCATTTTGTTGGGGTGTTCTTGGAGCTGAAAAATTGTGATCAATTCCAAATTCTTCACAAAACTTTTCAAAATGTTCATCTTGGAATTCTCCACCATGATCGCTTCTAATTGAAACAATATTGCAAGCTTTTTCATTTTGAATTATCTTGGCCAATTTTCTAAATGTTGTGAATGCATCACTCTTAGATCTTATGAATAAAGTCCATGTATATCTTGAGTAATCATCTACAATAACAAGCCCATAGAAATTACCCCCCAAGCTAATGGTTCTAGAAGGACCAAATAAATCCATATGAAGAAATTCAAGAGGTCTAGAATTAGAAACAACATTTTTACTTTGAAAAGAATTCTTTGTTTATTTACCTCTTTGACAAGCTTCACATATTTTATCCTTCTCAAACTTAAGATTAGGCAATCCTATAACCAAGTCCATTCTTACAAGCTTGTTCATATGACGCATGTTTATATGACTTGCTCTTCTATGCCATAACCATGTTTCATTAGTTTTACTTACAAGACAGCTAGTGTTTTGAACGAATGCATGGTCAATAGACAACACATAAATGTTACCATTTTTTCTATCACAAATCAAATAGCAGTTGTTGTTGAAAGAAACTTTGAACCCTTTGTCACATAGTTGGCTTATGCTTAGGAGATTATGTTTCAAGCCATCAACATACAAAACATTTCTGATCATAGTGTTAAGGCTGTCTCCTATGTTTCCTTCTCCAATTATCTTCCCTTTGTTATTATAGCTAAAAATATAACGAACACACTTCAAATAAACCAAGGGGGGTGAATTGGTTTAAACCAAAAATTTAAAAGTTTTACTCAAAACAATTTGCGGAATTTATAATATGGATCGTAACACTTAAAATTTTTAAAAACCAGAACCTTTCTTCCAACCAAGATCACCGTTGAAATTCAAGTAATGCCAGAAAATAAATCTTGTTGATAATTTCTTGATCACCCAAAAATAAACAATGAGAAAAGAATAGAATTAGAATAAAGAACTCAATGATCTATATTGGTTCACCTCACAACCTTAGAGGCTACATCCTGTGACTTCCAACCAACTCTTGGTTAAAGATTCCACTAAAACAAATATTATTCTTTACAAGCTTTTACAACAGATCTCCCTTGTCAAACCTAGACAAAGATACAAAATCTAAACCCTTTAGATTTCTTAAGATCAAGAACTTGAGAACACTACTCAGTTCTATCCTCTAGAGAACTCTTCTCCAGAAATAGCTTTAAAGAAAATATTTGCTTTTAGAAAACTACACGAACTTTTAAACAAACAAAAGAACTAACACAGTCTAGAGTTCAAGAAAGATATCACCTTATGATCCTTAGCAAATGAATGAGATGAACACTAACAATCAAACAGAGTTTGAATGTATGAATGTAGAGAACAACTTTCTTGGAGACCTTTGTTTAAAACTTTGCTCAAAACTTCATCCACAATCAATTGTGAATCCTATGTTTAGATGAAGATTGTTTTTCACTCAGAATGAACTCTTCGTCAGATTCTAAAGCTGTGGGAGTATTGGGTATTTCGTAGAAATGATTTCTAAGAAAAATTACAAAACAATAGACCCACAAGTTATTTATAGAAAAACAGATTTAACAGAATGTAATCGATTAAATCACAAGTGTAATTGATTAATTTAACAAATGTAATCGATTAATACACCATTTAATTGATTAAACTATTCTTAAGCTTTTTGGAAAATGTTTATGAACATGATAATCAATTATAACGACAAGTAATCAATTAAAGCAGCAAAGCATAGTTTTTCAATAGGCTTATGTAATCGATTACGATCCATGGTAATCGATTAAAGCAACACATCATATTTTCTTAATATAGCCTATGTAATCGATTACAATAAATGGTAATCGATTAAAGCAGCAATGCATGGTTTTCATTTTACATTATGTAATCGATTACAAGAACACTGTAATCGATTAATGTGTTCTTCATGGCTTTTCCAGATTAAAAACGAAAGCATGTAATCGATTAAAACAGTAAGTTTTTCATATTTCAAAAACTTCAACCATGAGAACATGAACTTTGAAAAATCATTTAACCACTTTAGTTTATCAATTAAAGACATGTATGCATGAGGATGATAATGCAAATGCATGAAGGATCATAAGGAAATACACTTGAGCCACTTAGACAATTACAAATGTCATCAAAATGATTGGGCATGTAAAAAGCTAAAACTTCAAGCTATCCCTACTCCAATCTTCTTGCAGCTTCCTTTAAATCCAACAATCTCCCCCTTTTTGGCTTTGAGGGATGAAGGATAGGAAAATTGTGTATCTTTTGATTGCATTTGAGGGATGAAGGATAGGAAAATTTTACTTGATATTCTGAAATCAAAGTCAGCTTTTTGCAAGAACAAGCATAAGCATAATTCATTCCTCATTATTTCTCCCCCTCACTTGGGCAGTTAGAGTTATGTCATTATTGCATTTCTCCCCCTATCATTATTACTAATAACAAAAATTATTTCTCCCCCTATTTGGCTTATCAAAGACAAAACAAATACTTATAGAGAGAATATTAAGAGGTGAGAAACAAAACATTCATTAATTCAAAGGATGCATTACATTAAATGAGAGAAATAGAAAACATATTAAACAACAGAACACAACAGATAGATAGAAAACATAGCAATCCTAAAAGCTTTCAGAATCATCAAGAACAAGCCTAGCCTCTATGTTTTCTAATCTAGATTTCATCTCTTCCATAGATGAATTTGTCTCAGCCCTGTGCTCATTGTAACGCCTAATTTTTTTTTTTTTTTTTTTTTGCTTATTTTATACAGAGGTTTATTTTGTGAATTCGCTTTTCTTCATTTCTTAAATAAACGTTAAATAAAATAGTTATCGCCAAATATTTCTTTAGTACGACATAAAGTATCATACAGTCCAATACACTCTTATATGATATAATTCAGATACAGATCATAATATAGTCAAATACAGACC
>PYAF01002993.1:0-16268 GCA_007407185.1 Glycine tomentella | reverse complement strand
GGTGTTTATAGCCTTACTGAGGCTATATGGCTTTATCAGGGCCAAAGGGTATTTTGGTCATTTTGAAAAATGTCCAGGGGCATTTGTGTCTTTTTTATAAGGGACATTTGTGTCATTTTCAATATGTTCAATGGTATTTTCGTCATTCTATCTAGGAATACATACTTACAGAAAATTTACACGAATATGAAAATATGAGAGTGTTACACTCATGATGTAGAGATAGTAGAACATCTATCTTTTGAATCATGAGTGATTCAAAAGGGCTGTAAGATGATGGAGCAGAGTCTTCAGCTTCTTCTTATTCTTCTTCTTCTTCTTCTACAACAGCTTCATCTTGTTCACCAACAGGAGGGATTTGTTGACCAGCCATTTGCCATCCATAGGGAGTCTTGACCATCCCAAGCTTATTGAGATGTTTCTCTTTGATGAGGCTATTGCTAGAGTTTGTGTTGTCAACAACTTCATTAGTTACATCTATTTTAAAATAGTCAATGAATCTGGACACCATAACAGCATAAGGATATGGATAATTCACCAATCTTTTGGATTTCAGCATGGTTTCCTCAAGGATGAGGATCCAGTTCATTTGAATGGAATTTTTGATGCCATACACAAGTTGTATGTCATCATCTGTGGCTTGGGCATGGTTAGTGGACCTAGGAGTCAAGATGTAGGTGATGATATAATGAGGAAGTCTATCTTCATGGGTCATAGGGCCAGTGCTAAGCCTCAGCTTCAGCCTCATGTGAGGATCAAGAAGTATTCCTCTATAGGTATCCACTCTATTATAACCCCCAGCCTCTTCCTCAAATTTCCTTTCTCCTACAAAGGAAATTCCAGCCACTTCTTGCCAAACTTTAGGGTGATTTCCATGGCTACCCCATTAACTTGAGACAAGATAGTCCGATCCATTGAAGCTTTGGCACAGGTGTAAAACACCTTTACAAGTTCAGGGTAAAAAGTACCCTTCATCTCAACAAATTTCTTCAAACCCTATGCTTAAAGCAAAGTAGGGAAATGAAAACCTTCTCTAGTGAACCAGGTAAGGCAAGGTGTTTGGGATGGCAGACAAGCTTAATAGCATTAAACTGTAGATAAGTAATTTTGTCAAGCTCAGCAGGAAACCAATGATCTAACCTAGTAACTGCAGGATTAGAGGTTTTAGCAGCTTTTTTCTTAGAGGTTTTAATTCTCTTAGATGTGGACATGGTGAAAACAGAGGTAGACACTAAATGGCAGAGTATCTAGATCAGAAAAAAGATAGAAAAGCACAACTAGGCTTAAAGATAGAAGAAGAGAATGGTGTGATTTTCCTTTTCACCAAAAGCTGTATTTATAGATGTTTTCAGGCTCCAAAATTTGAAATTTGAAAATATAACTGTCATTTCGAATTAACCCATTATCATAAAAGCTCAGAAGTTTCAAATTTTGAATTTGGTGGCAGTTGGACAGTTACAATTTTCAAAAAATTCTGTCAAATTTTGTAGTAACTCCATGAATAATTGGTTACGAGCTTCTGTAATCGATTAATTCGTAAGCAAAATTAGTTCTGCAAGGGGCTGTAATCGATTAACACGAGGTGTAATCGATTAAACCAGTGAGATTCATTTCAGGAAGATGAAGTGTATGTGGTAATCGATTATTCTAGTGAAATGTGATTTTTTATAGGATTTTTTGAAAATGATTAGAACACTTCACACTTAACCAAGAGGGGGGGGTGAATTGGTTAAACCTTGGTATTTTAAAAAATTTCTTTAATCAAAATCAGAGTTGCCTAGGATCTTTATCACTTTTCAAAAAAAACTAAAACAAAAACTTATTCAATCAAATGCTCAACCCAAGGGATTCAATAGCTCAAAAAACAGAGTTAGACATCCAAGATAATAGAATCAATAAACACAAAATATAATGAGAATAGAGGTAGAGAATCAACACACAAGTGATTTATACTGGTTCACTTCAAAACCATGAAGCTACATCCAGTTTCTTCCAACCAACACTAGGTTAGAGTTCCACTACTATAATTTCCAGTTCTTATATTCAATTACAATGTCTCCCTTTATCAACCCTAGATAAAGTACAGAAATCTAAAACCCTATTAGATTCTAAGAGACAAGAACCTGAGAACACTACTCAGTTCTTCCAACTAGAGAATCCCTTCTCTAGTTACAAGCAAGAACCCAATTACAATAGCCAATATACAATCAAAATCCAAAACGATAATTACAATTAGATTAAGGAGAGAAATAACCTGACGATTCAAAGAATGCAATGCAGTATGAAGTATTAGAACAGGTTGAATAACAAAATCAAAATTAGCTTTCCTTAATCTTGAAAGATTTCTTGTTCAAGAATGACTCAAACTCTCATGATCAATGTAAAAATAGAGCAAAGAATTATTAACCCTTAGAAAACACTTTGAAAGGCTCACAAAACACTTTTAGCTCAGAATATATGAATGGGATATCGTTTTTCTTCTTAAAAACAAGCTGAGCAGCAATCCTATTGATAACTGAAATTCGTAACAAATTGTAATCGATCAAACGCGCCAAATAATCGATTATTTTGCACATGTAATTGATTAAATCAAGAATGTAATCAATTAAACCATTCATAAGCATTTCAGGATTTTCTCAATGAGCCAAATAATCAATTATTCCATCCTGTAATCGATTAAGACAGGAGACTTCAAAATATCAAAATGCACAATGTAATCGATTACGAACTTTGGTAATCGATTAAAGCAGGAGCCTGTAGCCTTCCAAATAAACTGTGTAATCGATTACAAAATATGGTAATCGATTATCTAATACAAACTTACAATTTTCAATGCATAGTGTAATCGATTACTAGAAATGGTAATCGATTAAAGCAGGGAGATGACTTTTTCAAAATAAGCCTGTGTAATCGATTACGATACATTGGTAATCGATTATCCCAACACGACTTTAAAATACATATAACTATGTAATCGATTAAAATGAAGTGGTAATCGATTATATTCAATCACAAGGTCGTTTATATAAAAACAAAGGTCAAATAATCGATTATCCTGATAGGTAATCGATTACAATGTTCTTGAAAGCTTTTCCAAGTTAGACTAAGAACAAAATAATCGATTGAATGAAGTATGTAATCGATTAAACCAGCAAGAAATGTATTTTTCCAAAAACCTTTTCAAACATCTTTAAACTTAACTATTTTATGAAAGCCTTGTTTAAATCTTATGAAAATCAATTACTTTATTCATGAATGAATGTATGCAATGCACTTGGATCACTAGATTACTTTTCTCTTACACATTTCACACAATCTTTAACTTCAAGGCATCCATTTGCATGTTGAAAGCACAAAACCAATACTTGATCAATTTCCTTTATAATCTTCATGTTGCTCCCCCTGTATCCAACAATCTCCCCCTTTTTGGCTTTGAACATGCCAAATTTTTGATTAATTTCCAGTTAGACTTGAAGTTAATTAAGGAACCAAAATAAGGAAACTTTGAGCTTTTCAAATCTGAAAAATTTTCAATCTCTTTGCCAAGAATCAAGTGTTAAAAGCATCTATGATTGATTCAACATTCATTCACAAGTAATATAGACTTAATAAGTTCATTTTAAGTACTTATCTCCCCCTAAATTTCACAATCCATTCAAGTCAAATTTTAGGCAAAATTTTGAACAAAAAACAAGGTAGAACAGAGTAAGTAGCAGAGCATGTCCAAAATCAATTATTTCTCCCCCTATTTGGCTTATCAAAGTCAAAAATGGATAATGCACAACGGATAAGTAAAGGAGAAACACAATTGATATATTAATATAGGGAGGAACCATTACAAATAATGAAAATAAAACATGAAAGTAAAAATAAAAAACAGAGCATAAAAAACTAAACATTTCATAGGCCTAGAAGGTTTCAGATTCATCACATTTTATAGTGGCCTCTATGTGATCTAGCCTATCTTTTATTTAATCTAAAGCTACACTGGTTTCAGCCTTAAAGTCATGTTGCATTTGGAGTAAGCCATCCATCTTCTACAACATGAGGGATTCAAACTAAGTGTACATTGGCTGATTTGGATCCCTTTATTTATCCTCAGAAGCTTCTTCTTCTTCACCAGCAGCAGTAGGAGGAGGTTGAGGCATTGGTGGTTATGGACCAGCCATCACCCATCCTTGTGGTGATTTCATCATGCATAGCTTAGTAAGATGTTTATCTTGAACGAGGCTGTTACTAGAGTTTGTGTGGTCCATAACTTCATTAGAAACATCAATATTGAAGTGGTCTATGAACCTAGACACAACATACGGAAAGGGATAATTGACTAGCCTCTTAGATTTTAACATAATCTCTTCACATATAAGAACCCAATTCATGGGAATGGAGTTCTTCAGACCATACACTAGTTGTAGGTCTTCATCAGTGGCTTGGACATGATTGGTTGCCCTAGGGGTTAAGACATAGGTTATAATGTAATGTAATAACCTATCCTCTGGTGTCATTGGACCACTACCCAACCTATTCCTAATTTGCATATGGGGATTATTGAGCATGTCCCTGTAGGTATCAAGTTTGTTGTAACCCTCAGGATTCTCATCAATTTTTCTCTCACCCTCACATATAACCCTAGTTACTGTTTCCCAGACTTCATGGGTAATCTCCATAGAGACACCCTTAACTTGAGATTTCATGGTCCCATTCATGGAACCCTTGGCACAGGTATAGAATACCTTTACCAGTTCAGGGTAGTATGTACCCTTCATCTCTAGAAAATGCCTAAGACCTTGGGTTTCTAAATAAGCAGGGAATTGAAATCCTTCCCTTATGAACCAGTTTAGGTTAAGGTATTTAGGTGAGCAGACTTGTTTGTATTAGTATATGGATGTCCTAGAGATAATCTTTTCATTAGATTAGGACGTACATGTACTTTTCATATTGTCATGAATAAATTATAAGTGCTCTTTATCTTGTTTCATATTCTATCTCGATATCATTATTAATATTTGAGTAACTGGATAAAACCCTTGGAATAGAATAGGTATCTCTTGGGTATCAGTGATGGGATCACAATCATGAGGATTCAAGGATACCAGATGTTTACTCCTAAACTTTAAGTTCCTAGTCTAAAGAGACTGAGAATGGGGATTAGTGATCTCGGGTAAGACTAGCACGACCTATCTACTTGTATGCAGATACAAGGTAAAGATCTCATGAGCTACAGACATGGAGATATCTTAGCTAAAGTCGTGGGTGGACCTATAAGGGTATAGCTCGCACTGAACGGACCCATAAAGAGACTCTATGAGGAAATCTCACAGATAATATCATTAGAGTAGTCTCTTATTATTTGGGTGTGTCTTTTCTTAGACCAGAAGTTTTCACCTAGACTGTGTTCTAGAAGACATGCTTTGATTGTATACCTCGTCTGCCTAAAACATGGAGACACATAGGTATACCTTTGGGCATGTCCTAAAAGAAGACAGGTCTAGGGTGACTAGCTGAAGGAATTCGTCAAATCTCTGTGAGAGATTAGGTTATCTGTAAACCGGTGAAATCGGGATGACATTTACGGGACTTAGAATCTATGCATAGTAAAAGAAATCATGAGATGATTTGCCTTTAGAGTCAGTAAAATTGGAGAATCCCTATTTCATATTAAAGCTTACCCTAGACCGCAAGGGCTGATACGTTTCCTTACCCTAGGTTTTATGGGAAGGTAACCGAGATGAAAGGAAATACATATGGAAACCAAATGGATTTAATAAGATGATCTTGTCATTTACCTAACTATTTCTGGGGCAATAAAGCATTACTAGTGCTCTGTGTTGTCGTTAAATGGGTAGTGGCCTTGTTGGGCCTAAACTCATTTATGTCAGTGGCTATGTTGGGCCTAATGGGTCATACACTAACACTTTATTGTCATGACATTATAGCATTAAAGGTTTTGGGCCTAATAATGGTTATTGGGGCAAGAAGTTTTGATACCTATCTTAAAGAGAAAGGGGCGTATGAATGAAGTTAATGGGCTTGGATAGTCCAAGACATTATTAATTAATTTAAATAGTTAAATTAATTATCTAATATTTAAATTTGATAATTTAAATTTTGAATTTAAATATGAATTAACTATAGTAGTTAGTTTCATATCAAAAGGAGAAGATAAGAGCTAGATTTGACTTGGTCTCAGGAGGATATGATAGGAGGTTGTTGGCAATTTTTGAAATGCAACAACTCCATCATTTCTTCACGTGTGGGATGCTTCATAATCAGATTTTTTTGGTTAAAAAAATCTGACTCAAACTCTTCTATAAAGTGTGCTATTGTGATCATAGTTCTCTAATAGTTTTTTTGAAAAAAAAACCTATCTATCTTCCTCTATTTTCTCGTGCCCCCTTGTGTGAATTTTGACAGAAAATTCAGCCACCAATATCATCTATTGGTGAGTCTCTTAGATAAGTAAAAACACTTTGAAACCTAACCTTCTTCCTCTCCATTGGTGTGCCTAGCCTGCCTCCTTTGGTGTTTGTTGGTGGTCTTCAAGAAGTGTTCTTGAGTCTTGACAAGAAGTGGTGTGGATCAACATTAGAGGGCTTGTATATTCAAGCTTATCCTTGATCATCAAGTTACGAATATAAATAAGGTAACATCTATGTCCTAAAGAATAATTCTTGTGTGGTATGTGTGTTTCCGCTTGAAAAATTTTGTTTTTCTCACATGCCTTCGGGATTCATGGCCCTATCTTTCAGTTTGGTAGCATTAAATTGAAGGTAAGTCATCTTATTAGTCTCATTTGTGAACCAAAGATCAAGTCTATTAGATGGAGGGGGAGAAGGTGGATTGGAAGAGGATTCTCCTACTTTCCTTTTGCTAGTTCTAACACGTTTTAGGAGTAGACATTTTAAACAAGGTTTCTAGACACTTAAACACAAAGAAAACACAGAAATATAGCAAGAGAGAAAAGAGATAATGGTGCAAGGTTTTTCCATGGATGAAAAGCTTTATTTATAGATGAATTTCAGACACTCAACATTTAAAAATTTTAAAAAAAATAGCAGTTAGAAGTAGTTAAGTCACTGTAGAGATTTTAAATTTGAATTAAGTGAAGATTGGACAGTTACAAAACCCAAAAAATCTGTCAGATACACAATAACCACCTAAATAATCGATTATAATTTCAGTGTAATCGATTAATTCACACATTTAGAGCACAAAAGTTACACACAGTAATCGATTAATCCATAAGGTAATCGATTATTTGTATAACCAATCAGAGGTAGAAGATGACTTGTAATCGATTATATGCCAATATAATCGATTATATCAGAATTTTTAGGAATCCAGGCATGTAACAGGGCTTCAGTAATCGATTAATCCGACTCGTAATCGATTATTCCAGGAGATTTAATCTTGAAAAACATAAAAGATCGCAATGTAATCGATTACAATTTCACTGTAATCGATTACTCCAATGAAACTTTGAAACTGAAAAATACATTTTAGTCAATGTAATCGATTATCCCGACGTGTAATCGATTACTCCAGGAGAAACCCATTTTCAAAAATAACAAAATAATTGATTATTTTTATGTTGTAATCGATTACCATAGCTCAAAAAGCTTACCAAAGGTGGATTTTAATGATTTTAATCGATTAACCCATAGTGTAATCTATTATTACAGAGAATTTATCAATTTTCAATAGCTTTTAGTGATGGAGATAGCAATGGATTTCAATTTAGCATGGAGAGACATGAAATATACAAGCTAGTATATATTAGATTCATCAAGAATTCCTAGCATATTTCTAATTGCATAAAATCTGTCTATAGCCAAAGGTTTTGTTAAAATATCAGCTAATTGGTTATTGGTATCAATGAAGTCAATCTTAATATTACCTTTCTACACATGGTCTCGTATAAAATGATGTCTTATTTCAATGTGCTTGGTCCTTGAGTGCATAATTGGATTCTTTGAGATATTGATAGCACTTGTGTTGTCACAAAGTAGGGGTATCTCTTTTAGTTCAACTCCAAAATCTTTCAATTGTTGTTTCAGCCATAAGCTTTGTGCACAATAACTCCCAGCTGAGATATATTCAGCTTCAGCAATTGACAAAGCCACACAAGATTGTTTCTTGCAATGCCACTTGTGCTTTTCCTATCCAATTTACATCCTGCAAAATCAGAATCAGAATATCCAATAATATTGATTTGTGCACCCTTAGGATACCATAGCCCAACTTTTGGGGTTGCCTTGAGGTATTTGAGGATTCTTTTGACTGCTGTAAGATGAGACTCTTTTGGATTTGCTTGATATCTTGCACACAAGCAAACACTAAGCATAATATCAGGTCTACTTGCTGTCAAATACAATAAAGAACCAATCATTCCTCTAAATTTTGATTCATCAACCTTCTTTCCCTTTTCATCTGAATCAAGGTAAGCTGAGGTTGCCATTGGAGTTGCAGTATCTTTGCTTTTCTCCATTTCAAACTTTTTAATCACTTCAAGGCAATACTTAGATTGATTGAGGAAAGTTCCATTCTTCATTTGTTTTACTTGAAGTCCAAGAAAGAATGTTAATTCTCCCATCATAGACATCTCAAACTCATTTTGCATGGCTGCAGAAAATTCTTTACAAAGTAATTGATTAGTTGAACCAAAGATCATATCATCAACATATACTTGAACCAATAGAATATCATCCTTATGCCTCTTGATGAACAAGGTTTTGTCAACATTGCCCCTTATAAAAGATTGATCAAGCAAAAATTTACTCAACCTTTCATACCATGATCTAGGAGCTTGTTTTAGACCATAGAGGGCCTTTTTAAGTTTAAAAACATGGTTTGGATGTTTGAAATCAGTAAGTCTAGGAGGTTGTTCAACATAAATGTCCTTCTCAATATATCCATTTAAAAAGGCACTTTTAACATCCATTTGAAAGAGTTTAAAATCCATTAAACATGCAAATGCAAGTAATAAGTTTCCTCATAAGTCAATCTTGCAACTGGAGCATAAGTTTCCTCATAGTCAATGCCTTCCTCTTGGTTGTACCCTTTAGCAACAAATCTAGCCTTATTCCTTACTATGATTCCACTTTCATCAAGTTTGTTTCTAAAAACCCACTTTGTACCAATAGGCTTGAAAGATGATGGTCTGGGAACAAGTTCCCAAACTTCATTTCTTTTAAATTGATTTAATTCATCATGCATGGCATGCATCCAATGTTCATCATGTAAGGCTTGGTTAATATTCTTAGGTTCAATTTGAGACACAAAAGCCATATTACAACATAAATTCCTAAGAGAAGATCTAGTAGAAACTCCCTTTGACATTTCTCCAATGATATTGTCTAGTGAGAGATCTCTTGTAGTTCTCCATTCTTTTGGCTCTTGATTAGGTGTTGAGGAATTTTTTTCAGCACAAGGTTCACCATTTTCTTTGATTGTTATATCCTTTAGCTGGACATTTTCTTCCAAAGGACTTGCATGTAAATCACAATTCTTTTCCTCTCTTGAGGGGTTAGATTCATCACAAATTACATGAACAGATTCTTCCATGCATATAGTTCTTTTATTGAATACTCTATAAGCTTTGCTATGTAATGAATATCCAAGAAAAATAGCTTCATCAGCTTTTGCATCAAACTTTCCAAGTGATTCTTTCCCATTGTTTAAAACAAAACACTTGCAGCCAAAGGTTCTCAAATGAGAGATGTTTGGTTTTCTCCCTTTGTGTAGCTCATAAGGGGTTTTCTTTAAAATGGGCCTTATAAGTAATCTATTCAAAGTATAACATACAGTACTAACTGCATCAGCCCAAAAATACTTTGGCAATTTTGTCTCATTAAGAAGTATTCTTGCACCTTCTTCAAGAGATCTATTTTTCCTCTCCACAACACCATTTTGTTGGGGTGTTCTTGGAGCTGAAAAGTTGTGGTTAATTCCATTTTCTTCATAGAATTTTTCAAAATGTTCATTTTGGAATTCCTCACCATGATCACTTCTTATTGAGATAATTTTGCAACCTTTCTCATTTTGAGCAAGTTTAGCCATTTTTCTAAAAGCAGGGAAGGCATCACTTTTGGATTTCAAAAACAAAGTCCAAGTAAATCTAGAGTAGTCATCAACAATAACAAGCCCATAGTAATTCCACCTAAACTCATAGTTCTAGAAGGACCAAACAAATCAATGTGCAGTAGTTCAAGTGGTCTTGAGGTGGAAACAATGTTTTTGCTTTGAAAAGAAATTTTAGTTTGTTTCCCCTTTTGACAAACATCACAAAGTTTGTCCTTCTCAAACGTAAGTTTGGGTAAACCAATAACTATGTCCTTTCTAATAAGCTTGTTCATATGATGCATGTTTATATGACTTGCCCTTCTATGCCACAGCCAAGACTCATCAATCTTGCTCATCAAGCATGAAGTTTTGTTAAAGAAAGCATGGTCTATTGAAAGCAAGTAAATGTTACCTTTCCTTTTGCCTATATGGATTACCTCACCACTTTTTCCATCACATATCATACAACAATTTTCATTGAATGAAACTTTAAAGCCTTTGTCACATAGTTGGCTTACGCTTAGAAGATTGTGCTTCAAGCCTTCAACATAGAGTACATTGCTGACTTTGGTATTAAAGTTGTCACCAATGTTGCCTTCACTAATAATCTTGCCCTTGTTGTTGTCTCCATAAGTAACAAAGCCCCCATCTTTAGGAGTAAGATTTGTGAGCAAGGACTTGTCACCCATCATATGTCTTAAGCAACCACTATCAAGATACCATAGAGAAGAACTTGCTCTAAGACATACCTGCAAAATTCAAATTAATTCATTGGAGGAGGTACCCAATTGAGGTTGGGTCCAAAGGGGTTAGTGGCTTTCTTTTTCTTTTAAACCCAAATGCATTCACCATTTGGTACATAGAACCTTCTTGCAAAACATTTATAAGAAGTGTTTCCTCTCTCCATACAATAGTTGCAAACAACAACTTTATAAGATTTTCTAAAGAAATCATTTTGATTGACTCTTGATCCCTTTTTATTCTTCTGTTTTGGGGGCACAAATGTTGTCTTTTGGACATTTTTAGAACCCTTTTTAAACCCCAATCCAGAAGTATCTCTAGCATGTTTTTGAGCACTCAACATTTCATTCAAATTACATTTTCCCTTGTTGAGCTTTTGTAACACCCTGATTTTTCAAAGGTATGGCCAATATGTTTCTTGCAAAACTATTTGATGTGAATATTAAGTTATGTGATTTGATTGGTTTATATTTAAAATTATTTGGGTGAAATATCAATTAGAGATATTACAAAAATGTTTGAAAAAGAAATGACCATATTATCCTTCCCTTGAAATAAAAATTACAGAAATGCCCTTAAGGTGAAAATGACGATAATGCCCCTGGATATTTTTGAAAATTACAAAAATGCCCCTAGATATTTTAGTGAGATATTTTAAGATGAAAATTATATAAATGCCCTTGGATATTTTGGAAATAACAAGAATACCCTTAGATATTTTTGGCCAGATATTTTATGGTGGAAATGACAATTATGCCCCTAGGATAAATGATGAATCTGCCATAATGCCCTTCAGGCCAAAAATGACCAGATACCCTTAGAGATTTTGTGAGAACCTGATGAAATTACAGAATAATCTTGACTGGCAGAATATCAAAATAGTTTGTGATAAGAAACTCTAGCATAGAATTTCTATGAATTTTATAAGGTGACAACTTTGAAACATTAGTTAGAAGAATTCAAGCATAAGAAAAATATGGAAAAATGATAGTATAATCTAAGGAATTTTCTTTTAATTATAGAATGTATAAACCAATTTAATAAAATGGTTTAGTAATTTTGATGGTCAGCAGAAGTATAGGCCAATCAAAAACAAGATAAAGAGCAATTTAGTATGTAAAGTTTATATATTGCTCTGTATAGACTACTTGTGATTTATTTAAACTATCATTGAGATGAATTCTTAGGAACATCTAGAGTTCTATTATTCATCTTTAGATAAAAGAATTCAAATTAATTTGATTTCTTTTTAAGAAAATACCATGTGTAAATGCCATATTAGAAACTAGATTTTTATTCATCATCAAAAATGACCACATGTAGCATGAAAGGAAAAAAATTTGTATTCCTTCCCTTTAGATTGGTCATTCACGTGAGAAAACATGTAGAAAAGGCAAGAAACTTCATGATAAGCCACTTGGAAAGCAAGCCACATGATAGAAACAAGTGGCATAACACTTGTATGCCATGGATGCAAGATAATATGAAAATGAAGCTAAGATTTCTCCACCTCCACCTAGCCTTCAGTGAACTTTGATGAAGCAAGGAGAAGCTTCATGAAATTGGACACATGTTGGGACACTTGTAAAGGCATGCCAACTAAGTGGACACTTGGAAAGGCAATCATTATGACCAAGACAAGTGTTAGGACACTTGTATGGCACATAATTAGCTTAAGAAGATTTTTCTTGAAAAGTAAAAAGTCATCATTTAACTTAGTTACAATTCAATGGAACAAGAAGTAATTCAGTTAGAATGAAACTAAATGAAGGTAATTTAGTTAGAATGGAACTAAATGAAGGTCATTTAGTTAGGAAGGGCAAAAATGTCCTTGAATATAAAATTATTTCCTAAACACTATATAAAGGGGGGGGGAGAAACCTAAAATGCACATCACTTTCAAGCCATTCTCTCTACCAAATTCACGTGTAACTCTCCCTTCCATATTCCTCCCATCCTTTCATTTTCAAGCCTAAATCAAGTTAGAAAGTAAACCCCACCATAGTGAAGCATCACGTGAAAGCTAGAAGAAGCTAGGGAAAGTTTGACAAGCTTTTAAAAGAAGATAAACAAGGTATGTATAGGGGAGTTTATGTTAAATATAGTTTAAGTGTTACTTTTTTTAAGTATGTTTGGGGAAGCTTTATAATAAAGATAGTTTAAGTGTTGTTTTGTGTGAATAAGTGTTTGAATGTTCATGTGTTGTTGAGTGTTTCCATGATGTTCATATGTTGCTAAAAGTTTCTAAGAATTTCTCTAAGTTTCATGTGTTGTTGAATGTTTCTATAAATCTACATGAAGTCCATGTGTTTTTGAGTATTACTATAGATCTCTGTACATGAATAATATGCTAAGATTCTGTACATGAATATAAAGTTGAGTTCTATACTTTCTGTTGAATTTCTGAGTAAGGTATGTGAGACAGAATATGAAGACTGATGCTTAAAATAAATATGAGGTGATAAAAAATACATGAAAGTGAATCAGTCTTATATGTTTCATATGCATATGCCCGGCGGGGGTTAGTCCGCATTATTTACCTCAAGAAGAGGTGTGTCAGATAGTTATAGGAACTGAGTATGAGCGTTCAGACAAGAGATGTCTGAGCTGGGGGTGCTTCGGCAATGGGGAATTCACGCCACCTATGATGATCACATGTAGTGTGGGTGACCTTCCTGTGCACCACTGTGACACCTTGACTGATCGTGCAAGTTCTAGACCATTGGACTAGGGCTATCTTGACTATTGGTACCAATTATTGAAAGAGTTGAAGAGAATCATGCATCATGATAAGAGTCTAAGAGAATCATGCATCTTTGAGGATGTTGTTATGAAAATCTACCTATTGAATATATATATATATATATATATTGTTGCTTAAATTATGTTTATCATAAACTTACCCTGTACTTTGTGTCTGTGATTGACACCTGCCATGACCTCGATTTTATTCGGACGAGCAGATAAACAGCAAAGAGAGACTATTAGCTTATACAAGAAGAGGATTTTGTTTGAAGATGTGTTATTTGAAGATGATATGTTGAAAGATGTATTCTTTTGTGATAGAAGGTTTTAGTCATTTGTACTATGTAATAGAATTGATACCAGTATGTATTTTATTGTACATCAGATTTATAAAAATCAATCAGTGAGGAAAAATCTTTTGTAATCTTATTATATGTTGCAAAGGATAAATCATTATATATTGGGGTAGCTTTTTGGCCAGTGGCTTCAAAACTATTCAAAAAGAAAGAAGGCTTAAATCATAACCATTAATCACATGTTATGACAACTAGAAACTTATGCAAATTTAATTATAATTCATATTAGTAAGGGCTCTCAATATATAATTTCTGTGGATGCACACACTCACTAGGCTTAAAGGTCTGTTTTCATGTTCAAATTAAATCAATGTTTCCAACTGATGTTGTTTATCAATTCCATGTAAAAAGACTTGCCTTCATTTTGATTTTTCTGAAAAAACCTTTTATTTTGTTTTTCATTTCTCAAGGTTTCCTACAAAAATGTATTTTTGTTGTGTTCTAATCTAAAATAAGTTTCAAAAGTTTTGTTGATTCTTTTCAAAACATAATATATTTTAAGAAAAATTTCCATATTTATGCCCCAAAAAGAATTATGTTCTAAATTACTATTTGTATTTACAAAATGATTTTTATAAGCAAAAAGTATGTGGAATCCTTTTAAAAGAAGGAGTTTCTTGTGCACATACCAAAATATTTTCCTAAATGTGCATCGCTTCAACACTAAACTTACGTACGTACTAATAGTAAAATAAAAATAATGCAGCTAAAATATCTCAACAGACGAAAATCAAATGTAAGCAAAGTATTTATGAAACGAAAGTACGTAACTAAAGTAAAGTAAAGTGGCTGAAAGTACTCAAAAGCAGTAAAGAAAGCAATAAATAAATCAAGAATAGTGTCACAGATTTTGCAGATCAATAAGATAAGTTGCCAAGTCTCGCTCAAAGTCATCATCTGCTGTTTCTCCTCCCTCTGCTGCTTCCTGAGTAGCTACAGGTCCTTCTTCTGCTGTAGGATCCTGGTGGGCCCTAGAGAATACTGCCTCTTCCTGGAATATTAGCCTGTCCCCAGGCCATGCTACATGAGCTCTGAACTGCTCTAGAGTGGGCCATGCAAAGGGGCTGGGATCCTGACGATGCTGATGTAGAGTATAGTTGTAGAAGCTCTCTTTCAGCTGCATCTGGCCTCTGAAGTTTGCAGCTTGTTGATCCGCCATATGCTGCATGTATGTGTTCATTTGGAGTTCCATTCTTTGCAGATGGGCAGAAATGGACTCCAAAGAAACTGGCTTTGGAGACTGCTGCTGCTGGACCTATTTAGCTAAACAGTATTTTTCAATAAAAGCATGGTTAATAGGAGGTCGGATGGTCCTAGAGGGATGTACTTGGATTCCATATAGTTGGCATAAACCGGTAATCAACGCAGGAAATCCAAGTGCCCTATTGGCTATTTCGGGATTAAGTGGATGCCTAGGTGGCTCTAAGATCACAAATTGCTGAAATGCATTAGAAATTATTTGAGCCACATCAATACTAAGCTGAGTCATACAACTGAAGGCTAGTTGACATTTAAGCATTGGAAGGTCAGAGTTATGGTCACTAGGCAAAATGTTACTTAGCAAAAAGGTCATCCATATTTGGGTAAGGGTAGTCATATTTGTGCGCATTAATCTTACCCTATTACCTGCGATGTTCCGTGCAAAGTCACATCCTGGTATGCACAAGAGCTGGATCATAGCCTCTTCATCAAAATTATTATGCCTAGCCATATAATCACAGAGATATTCTTCCTGCAGAACTAGTGGATTTCCTAGAAACTGATTTATGGCGTCAGAATCATATGGAATCCATTGTCCCCTGACAAATGAATGCTTATCAAACAAGGCTCCTTCCAATGGCCAAGCGTTGGCGTAGAATTCCAGGACAATTTCAGAATCAAATTTCTGCAATGGAGTGGCCAGTGGTCCCCATCTACGCTAATCGATTTCTGTGGTAAAGTCTGGATATTCATCATCCATAAGCTGCACTCGTCTTTCCTTGAGGAATGACCAGTTTTTGATGGCTTCAAATCTCAGCTGGTGCTCTTTGCTTCTAAACCTTTGCTCATCATAGATAAAATCCTCAGGTGGAGGTGCACTGGAACCTTCATTGCGAGCTCTTTTAGCCTGTAATTTCTTAGGAGCCATCTGAAATGACAGCTTAAAAACAGCTTTAGCATGTAACAAGTGTTGCGCGATTTATGCGAATGTATATACGGCAAGTGCACCGATCGTTTAACAAGTAATAAAAGTGTAAGTAGAGTATCGTCTCCACAGGGATTGGAAAGATTCCGCAATAATTATATAAATTATGATTGAACAAGAACAGAAAAATACACAAAAGTAGTTGGATGATTGTATTGAATTGAAATGTAAATTAAGCA
>PYAF01002992.1:60884-73746 GCA_007407185.1 Glycine tomentella | reverse complement strand
AAAACTGATTAATTTAGTTCTTTCTTAGGACATCATTTTGGTCCCTGGAAATGACAAAAATTGATCAACATTTTCAAAAACCATAATTTCCATTTTTCAAAAACTAGTTAAATCTACCCCAAATCCTTTAGGGACCAAAATTGTATTTCATTCTTTTTTTCACTATAAAAACCTTCTTCAGAAAGCTTGTAAGTGACAAGGTGTGTTTATTTACAGGTTGAGTTGTGCAAAATCACGTTAAAAGGCCAGCTAATATGATTTTAAGTAAATGTTCACACGTTTAATCTCATGCTAAAGGATTGATTCTGAGATCATAATTGATTTTGGGTTAAAGCAACTTTATTACATTGGATAAAATATTTTATACTAAATTTTACCACTAACATGCTTTTAAAATATATATTTTTTTAAAAAAGATACCCTTTATAAAATCAACTTTGCAACAGCTCACTCAAACACACAAAACGTTACAATGCCAAGCGCAAAACAAGAATTGTTTTTAATGCAAACTGGCAAGAAAACGACCTGGAACACTTTCTGCCAGATGGCATCTTGTCCGGTAAATGCAGGCGGCAAGTTGACACCCTGTAGAACCATCTAGTCAATTTCCCTTTCCTATCTTTCCCAGTCCCAATATTGGAAAAAATCTAAGTCCCACATTGGTTAAAGATAAAGCCAAGATAAATTATATAAGTGAGGGACAAGTCTCACCCATTGAGCTAGTTTTTGAGATTGAGTTAAGCTCAAATCCTTCTAAGATGGTATCAGAGTATATCCTAGTTTTGTCCCACGACATTGAAGGATTCCTTAGAATCTGCAGAAGCATATTTGTAAGGACCCTCCATGTGGCGCGGGTGGCGCCAGATCCCGCGCTGATAGCGCCAGGATCCTACAGTAGAAAACCTGGTTTTGTGTGTGGCGCGGATAGCGCCGACGGTCGCGCGGATCGCGCCAGTAGTGCCCTGGAAAGCCTAAATCTTTTGGTTTTTCACACGGACAGCACTAGGAGCGGCGCTGATGGCGCCACAGTTCTGTACCTGGCACGGATAGCGCGGCGTCCCGCGCGGGAAGGTCGGTGCAGACTGTTTTAAAAGGGGGTCGCGTTTTGGGAGGAGAAGAAAACCATTTCTTCTTCCTCCAAGCCTCCAGCAGCCATGGGAGAGCTTCCCAAGCTCCCATGACCTTTCCTGATGACCCTAAACGCTTCCTGAACCCTTTAATCACCCTAGAAACTGTGAGAGAGTGAGAATCCTTCCTCCACCTTCATTAAAACCCCAGAGAAGCTCTTCTCAGAGGAAAGCTGAAGAGAACTCGAGTACCGACGAGGAACGGCGGTGGTTCAGCGGCACCAGGGCTCAGGAAAGCAGTCCAGAGGTCTTCCTCATCAGTTCTGAGGTAAGAAACTCGAGTTTCTCTGTTTGATTTTGGATTTGGGGGGTTTTGATGAATAATGACCTATCTGTGATAGGGCTAGAATTAGCTCTGGGTCCAGTTGGGAGATGTGTTTGGAATGATGAGAGGAGGAAGGATTAACTTTCAGTTTGTGATTTGGTGACTGTTGGTTTTGGCTCTAGGAGAGGGCATGTGTGACTTGGACTGAGTCACTTGATATGAGACATGCCAGAGCCTTACAGATGGGCTTGTCGTGCCTGAGAGAGCCATGGTAACGGTGTCCTGTGATGTGAACGTTCAAGCCCTGAGAAACCCAGAGGACTTTGGTCTTTAGAGCTTTTGAGCTCACTGTTGATGGCTTGGTTTGAGTCTGGAATGACTTTGAGGCCATGGATGATCTGTGATAGACCACTGAGGGTCTATGGAAAGGCTTGTAGAGTATAAGCCTGATGAACCTTAGGTAGATGACCTAGGTGATAGAAGGGACTGAGGTTTCCTTCTCTGAGGCAGCGGATGTCTGCTTGATGAGCTTATGCATTATTATATGCTTGAATGATCTGTGATGTGTGCTTGTATGCCTTGGTAGGGCTTGACACAGTGGGTGTCAGAAGAGCAGACCATCAGTGGAGGCTAGAGCTGTGAGGCACGGCTAGCCAGGTAAGCTCATTGTTCTGGGGTTTTCCCCCTTATTCTGGTTTGCCACCCGTGTGGGTGATGTATGATATATATATATATATGAGTATATATATATATATGCATGTGTTCTGAGCTTGAGAGGCTGATGAACGGTGCTTTGAGTGAATCTCAGACCGTTCTGGATATTTAGAATATGTGATGGCCTAGTGTGTGCTGGGATGTAATGATGAACCCTAGGATAGACATTGAGACATTGTGAGGGTTATGAGACACCTGAGATGGCAGGTGTGAGGCCGTGGGCCTTTGAGGGAATGCAGATCATGAGATGGTCTGTGATGGAACCTAGAGGATACTGGATGAGTATCAGGCTAGTGGAAGTCCTGGAGGGTTTTCCTAGGCCAGATGCTAGACAGATATGTTGTATCTCTAAGAGAGGGCTTCCCGAGGGGGACGAGAGCCTAGGGCCTCTTAGATGAGCCATGTCTGTATTCTCAAAGTCCTGAGTTGAGGGATCTCCTCAGGCAATGTTTGTATGATTCAGAGTCCTGAGTTGAGGGATCTCCTCAGGCACTGTTTGTATGATACAGAGGTGGTGCCTCTCTTGTGTTGAGAAGTGTCCAGGGGATGACACTTATGATAGGTACGTCTGTGAGATATCTGTGAGACAGGTTATGAGAGCCAGGATGAGATACTGATGCCATGGTGATGGCTTTGATCTCTGATGGATGCTGTGAGAGCCATGATGAGGTGGAATACCTCTGATGCTGAGAGCATCCTGTTATGAACCCAGATGGCTGGGATGTGTGGAAACTAGGATGATATCCTAGGTTTCGTATGTGTGAGCAGGGATGATATCCTTAGCTCTATTTATATGTTTTGTTTATGTTTGGTGATGAACCAGGGTTAGGGAGGATTCCCCAGAACCCTGAGTTTACTGAGACGTTTCTCTCACCCTGTGTGGGGTTTGTGGTTTTCAGGTGCTTCTTGAAGAGAGGAGCGACCTCAGGGCAGGAGGCCCTAGTGGACCTGACCGGCTGGAGATTAGGCTGCAGTAGAAGACCAGAGCAGAGCTTCAAGAGTTGAAGCTGGTCTTAGCATCTCGATGTTATTGTAGGGTGTGTGTACACCCATTTGTACTGTACATATTTGTTGTATGACCCAGCTGTGGTCTTGTTTTTGAACATGTATATGTACAGATGTTGATGTTGTATGAAAGTATGTTTCCTCCTGATTATCTATGTTTAGTTTTATGTATCTGCCTATATAGTTGTTTATGTCTTATTTGGATCAGTATATGGCATGTTTATGATGCTTTGTGTGTGTTTTATATTCCATTCATAATGTCATCAAGATAAACGATTCTATCGCTTCCACACCGCATGTATTTAACGCTGATAGCATGATATGAATATCATTGATGATAACATACCGGAGATGTCCGGGGTGTTACAATATTGGACCTAGTACGTTTAAATCCTCTGTTGGTCTCCTCAATCGACTACGAATGACACATCAGATTATTATATTGAAGACTGAGAACCCTAAACCTAGGTCTCTTGGACCCTTTCCATACATTTAAGCCCAATAGCTTTTGTAAACTTTTGTAAAAAGAGTATTTCCAACAATCTCCCACTTGCTCTTGAGTACAAACTTAAGCTTAAAGCCCAAAATCATGTAACTCACTTTTCATCATCAACTGAAAATGTCTCACCCTTTGTTTCAAGCTAGCACAAAGATCCATCATCTATTATTAATCAAGGCTCCTTATAATCAATAAATGATTATATAATTCAGTGTTATTCCACTAAAAGTCCGAACTTGAACTCCAAGATCAATAATAATATAATATATATAACTTGAATATGCATCGCCCCTTTGTAATATGTCGATAATTGATTGATGAGTTTTCTATTACTCAATCAATTATTTATTCCCTTGACTTTGATAGTTTCTATAATGGATTACATGCATTGGTCAATGTCTTTAATGTCCAAGTACCGAAACATATCAAGGGGACATATCCTACAAATTCTATGTTGTTTATCTCATAAATACTGATAATAAAATAATTTTCCTCCCAAAATACCGAGTTATTGGCCGTCAATTGGTCGGGCCTCACCCGTTGGTAAATCAAAGAATGAAAATTATTCAATTACCTATTTATAATAAACACAAGATTAAAAGCAATCACGTAACTATGGTTAGTTAGACATTTGATACTTATGACAGAAAAACAACCTTAATCAAATCTCTCCTTGACCCTTTCAATGTGAACATTAATTTACACCAATATTTTACAATGGCTCGGACAAGACTATTTCATAAAATATTGCAGCGTAAATATTACGCTCAACTTTATTTAAAAGTCGTGAACCAATTCATCAATTGTAAGAACCTATGATCATATCCTCCATGAACGTATCCATATGATCATATACTCTACAATTGATCCGGACCTTGGTGTTTGTAAATTTTGTGTGCATACCATAAATGAATAATACCTCATTTATAATTTTTTAAAAAAAAACAATGTCATGATGTCTTGCTCAAAGAGCACAAAATAAACAAATTGAAAATTCAATCTCCTAAAGCTATAACAAGTCCGAAATCTCCTTAAGACCTATAGATGTAACATGCCTCTCGAATTAACTTGGGTTAAAGATACTGTTAATGTTGATGTTGATCTACAAAAACTAGAATTTAGAAGTATCAAATCAAGGTTAAACAATAACTATAATAATAATAAAACTAATTTCTATCACCTGCATTAGCCAAACATCATCATCATCACCACTATGCATTCCTTTAAAAGTTGTTGCACCTAATGATCAAATGTACTCATGATCATTCATTGGCGGGGTGTTCTCGTCAAAAGTATCACTGTGATTTGTCCAACATACTCTATGTTAATGAATGAGAGTTTCCTTTACAAATAGAAGCTTAAAGTATGTTGCAGCAGCATCATCAACATTATCAACATCACCTTTAACCCAATTTAATTAGGATCGGTGGTAGATGAACCCAATGATAAATTAGAAATAAGATAAGGAAAGAGAAAGGGCGAGGGGAAGAAAAAAGTGAAAAAAAAGACAAAAGAGAGAAAAAAATTAACTAAAATAAAGAGGAAAAAAACTAAAAAGGAACATAGAACTACTAATGGGCCTCAGGTAAGTTTCAATCGACCTCTACCTCTCTTTGTGTCAAGTTTTTGGTAATAAACTCTTGTTCTTACGGGAGCATCCATTGACCATCTCACGACGTGTGCCCAAACCACCTCAACTATGCTCCCTCATCTTTTCACATATCGGTACCACTAATACCTTTCGTCGAATATCCTCATTTCTTATCTTATTCATCTTCGCATAACCATACATCCACCTCAACATCCTCATTTTTGCTACTCCTATTTTATGCTCATATTGCCTGTGTGCTGGCCAAAATTCTGCTTCATATAACATTGCTGGTCTTACAACTATTCTATAGAATTTTCCTTTTAGCTTAAGGGGAATTTTGCAATCACACAAAAACCCCGATGCACTCCGCCATTTCATCCATTCTGATCTGTTCTATGATTTACATCCTCATCAATCTCACCACCTTTTTGCAAAATTGATTCCAAGTATCTAAAAACATCTTTCTTGGATACCTCTTGACCAAGTGATGCACTGTGTCTTGATCACCATCTCTTACCTACGGAAACTCACACTTCATATACTCCGTCTTGCTCTTCCTTATCATGAATCCTTTAGACTCCAAAGTGTTTCTCCACAATTCCATATTCCTATTAACATTATCTTTGGTCTCATCAATAAGCACGATATCATCTGCAAAAAGCATACACCATGACAATTCTCTTAAATACCTCGTTAGTTCATTCATCACTAAGGCAAAGAGATATGGACTAAGAGCTGAACCTTGGTGAACACCTACCGTGATAGGAAAACACCTTGTTGTTCCATTACAAGCTTTCACACATGTGGTAGTCCAATCATACATATTCTTGGATTGCATTAACATACTTTAACGTTACCTTTTTCTTCTCAAGAGTCCAACATAAAAATCAATGTAACGCCTTGCCTTGTGGCAAGGATCCTAGCTCATTTTTCGCTACACCTGGGGCCCGATATAACGCGCCGCTATGAAGGGTACTCCTCAACGAAATATCATAAAGGTTCATCATATAGAAATAGCTGATTTTTTAGGGCTGGTTCACAACCGCTGACGCCAACCCTTCTTCTTTATCTTGGCTTGGGACAGGCCATGCATGCAAACACATATAGGCGGATGGCTATTTGATTTATGTAGGGATCGCTATTTTCATATGATCCATTTTGGAGACCTCCTCAAATGAAGGTTATATTCATAACATTTTACTTCCCAACTGTATTGCTCGTTTCTACAGCAAGCCTTAAAATAAGCAAAGTTTGTCCTAGATCTGGCTATGCAAATCATTTTTTCTGACTTAGTTTATTTTTGTCGTCATGTGCAAGGATTTCAATTGTATTAAGCTCCATCAATGTTTATGGTTTTTTCGCTAAAATACAATTGTTGCTTTAAGTCTCCATCATGCATGGAGACTGTAACTAGCAATCTGCTCAATGCTTTCCTTTTTCCTTCTTTCTTCTATCAGTGCCTATGTAACATAATAACTTGAATCATCCATATACTTACGTGGACAATGTTGAAGACAAAATTTGAATTTGAATTTGAATTATTGTTTTTCTTAGATAAGAACAGGTTGTTAAAATAGTCTAGATAAGAATAAGTTTGAATTATTATTTTCTAGTTTGAATTATTGTTTTCTAATATTGTGCTCAGGTTGTTAACATTATTTATATAAATATACCTCATTTAAGAGGTGAAATATGTATGAGTGAATAAGTAAATGAAGAAATAGATGAATGAATGAATAAGGAATTATTATTTCAATTTATGAATATCTGATTTTTGACATGGTATCAAAATCATGACACCTTCCATGAATAAGAGTCATGTTTCTTCCCCTGCCACTAGAGTCTTTTTCTTCCCTATTCCATATCCAAAATATCTTTCTTCAACACATTCCCAAACGTACATCTCCTTTTATGTTGTATCATTACTTATATTCCACTTTTATTTCTCTAAAAATCTCTAAACTCTCTTCTTTAATGGCCAATTCTGATTCTGAAATACTCAACCATCTACCTCCTTCTTAACCTTCACCTTCTTCGATGTCTCCACAAATTATGATTATCATTATCATGAACTTCATCTTTGCCTCGCATAACCTTCGCGTATTCGGTCCCGGCTTGAATCCCTTCACACCTTATTACATTGCCAATCACTCCCTTTTCCATTCTCTTTCCTCTCACTAAATTACAATGTTCCTTCCCTCGAAGCAACCTTCCTACGTGAATTGAGGCACCATTGTGATGCTTCAATGCACTTGTTCTAAAGTCTCCACAAACTCGTTTTAAATCCTTCTCATACCTCAGTTTTGAAGCATCCATGCATGTATTCCATTTGAAGGTCATTAATGTTAAGCTCGTTGCACTGTTCTAAATCCTTCACATACCAGTCCTGAAGTCTATTGACTTGAACATGTGATTGTTCTGAATCTCTTCCCGTATCTCAATTCTCCATGTATGTATTTCATTTGAAGGTCATTGATGTGAAGCTTGTTGCACTGTTGTGAATCCTTCACAGACCAGTCTTGAAGTCTATTAACTTGAACATGTGATTGTTCTTAATTCATTCCCATATCTCAATTATCTTTCTACCTCACATAACTGAAGCACCTATTGTGGACTATCTTGAAGCACTTCCTGAACCTATTACTGATCAAAGTTATTCCTGAAAAGTGTTTGAAGAAGCAATTGCCAAATTGGACATGACCGATATTCATGCACCAACATGAGGGGGAGTGTTAAAGATAGAATTTGAATTTGAATTATTATTATTTTTAGATAAGGACATGTTAAAATAGTCTAGATAAGAATAAATTTAAATTATTGTTTCTTAGTTTATTGTTTTCTAATATTGTGCTCAGGTTGTTAACATCATTTATATAAATATATCTCATTTAAGAGGTGAAATATGTATGAGTGAATAAGTGAATGAAGAAATAGATGAGTGAATGAATAAGGAATATTATTCCAATTTATGCGTATATGATTTTTGACAAACATATGTATGTTTTAGTCATTATAAATGCTTTCTAGAATTATGTGTTCACCCTGGTTATTTCTTTTAACTTAATCACCATTCATAGACGATTCTTAATTGTTCTTGTTTTCAGGCCCTTTTACATTCTGTTCCTGTTGGAAAGCTGGTGCTACTTGACCTGTTAATTTGCTGAAGTAAAACCCGGCCATATGGGTTACCTCAGAACAGTTTTATGGAGTTCCCTTCATTTGGAAAGTCATTTTCCATTTTATATTTATAAATAAAAATAATAAATGTCATATCTGTTGATGATTGTAAGCTAGTCGGCTTTAGCCATATACGAGCCTCCACCATACTTATAAGAAATATATTTTTCCCGTGTTCTCTTATTGTTTGATTACCTTCAGCATGCATCAAAACTTAGTTGTAACTTGTCTCGGTCTAGCATTTAGTAGTTTAAACCAGTAATCCATATAAAAACCTGCTTTTTATAATCGGCAGCATTGTTATATGAAAATAATATAGTAACTAGAATTGGTGCACTTCCCTACAAATTGGTTGATGATAATTGCTATGGCTTGTAATAACTTTTGTCTATGACTGAATATCAGGTTATTAGAACTAAATTCGTTAAGCTGATACATATATATATATATATATATATATTACCTTATCAATTTGATATATAAATAAATTTATTTAATGTTCTTTTCACTAATTTGGTGTGTTATGCTTGACAGGTGTATACTGCACAATTTTGCAGGAAATATTGAGATGTATGGAAGTATTAACTCAACAATGGCAAGTAATTTTTATTGGCGACCAATTTTATATTTATTTTCTCACTACTGAATTATAAGAATTAAGTGATGATAGATTGGTAACAATAGCAAAGACGAATATAACTCACAATAATAAATTATTAAATTGATTTGGTGTACTACATATGATTATAATTTTATATAAAAGATAAAACACCAATATCTATTTATGTTTCAAGTTAGGCTGACCAATAAGCACTAAACTCTTAACCCTAATGTAAGATTCCTTACAAAATAAAGTCAGAACATAAATTATCTTAAAAATAAAATACCATCTTTCTCTCTAGTTAAGATATTTTCTCAATCTAGGTTATTGTACAAATATTTTAATAGTCTCCCTTTGAGCTATAATCTGTTGAGCTGTTAACGCATCATAAATTATAGGCTAGCTACATAAAACCTTGGTAGCGAAAAGTCAAGAATAGCAGGAGCTTATAGTGGAGATACTTAAGACTGAGTGATCTGATAAAGGAAAAAGCCAGGTTTGCAAAATCAAGGTCCTGGGACTAGGGGTATGCATGGTCTGGTTTAACTAAACTGAACCCAGTTTAAAAGCAAATATATGGATTGGATTTCAAAACCAAACCACTGTTCATTTTCAAAATCAGTTTGGTTTTCAAATTGGTTTTGAGCCGGTTTTCAAATTCATTTTATGGATAAAACTGGATTTAGTTTGAAACTGGTTTGTAATTCAAAACCAGTTTTATAACTGGTTTCTAATTGAAAATTGGTTTCTAAAACAAAAATTTATTTTAAAAATGGTTCAAAAGTGGTTTAAAATTAATTTCAAAAGTGAATTTTGAAAAAACAAAATGGATTTAAAACCGGTTTTTATTTAAAATTGATTTAAAATCAAAACCAGTTTTTAAAACTAGATAATCAAACCATATGCTAAGAAGGAAATTGGTTTTCTTTAAAAGTCGATTCACATTATTTGGATTTTTTTAAGTGTAATTTAGTTTAGATTGTGGTATGGTTTAATTTGTCTTGCTTTTTTGCCCAACCCTACAAGCCAAGCTTCTTCTTTGCCAAGTCGTTTTTCTAACGAGCCTCATGCTGTTTTCCTTTATGAGATCGCATGTGGATCATTGAATATAATGTGAGGCATTCTCTTAGCAAATAATCCGAGGTTGCCAAAATTGTCATTTCAATTTTAATGCCCTGCATATAGATCATTCCAGCAATTCTATTAGGCATCATTCTCTCCCTATATAAGATAAAATCCCTAAGAATTATATAAGATTCATAACAGGAATATAACAGTTACTCTAAAATAATATAAATTGACTAATCTGTTGTGCACCACTCTTCCTATAAGATATTTTAATCAAATTCTAATACTCATTAATTTGCCTCATTGGCTTTTTCGGATATTGATTACCAGTTGTATTATCAAACAATGAAGGGACAGTGTGTGTGAAGTTCTCAATAAGCACTTAAAAAATTTATTAAAAAAAAGAAAAAGAATTAAGGTGATAAAATAAATCAATTTTCTGATCTTACAAGTTACAAGTTAAAATCAACTTGTGAAGAAGTGAAATGAGAGAGCTTCTTAATAAAAGTTGAGATGTATAAGTTGATTTAACTGATGGGAGAAGTTTAATCATGTTGCCTTCTCCAATAAGTGTTTATCAATAAGTTTATCCAAACTGTGCCTTAAATAGGTTCAATTGATTACCCGTTGTTCTTGTTATACTACATCCAGAAGCATGAGAAAGGTTGTCCAACATCTTCAAAATATGTTTATGCATTTTTCAGTTGGCTACCTTGGACAGTTACGTTTTATAAATTTGAAGTCAGTGCATGTATGCACATAAATAGATGTATAATCACTTTGAGTTCTACTATCTACAGATGTAATTTCCTGTTCAAACTTGATTTGAGTTGAAAAGTGTCATTTTTGAGTCTATCCTGTTGGATATTTTCGTTTTAATGCTAGGTTCAAATTCCTAAGTGTTGAAAAAATGAATGTTGACTTGGGCTCAATTCCCGAGGGCTGACCCTGGCCCACTTGCAGTTTAGGGCGCTGAAATCCCTAAGCCTAATTCCTCTTTATAAATACGACATTTATAGATGGTGATCATAGAATTCAGAATTTCAGAAGAGGGAGGAGAGAATTCTTGTTTGTGAGCGCAAAGAAGAGAGTGTTTCTTTGTGAGTGTCTCCAGCATTAGGCTGTTGAGAGTGTCTCCGAGAGGTTGAGAGCAACTCTTGTTAAGAACGTTTCCACCATTGTTGTTGGTAAGGTTGAGTGTCTCCGGCTGAAGGTCATTGAGAGTGATTGTAATCATTATTATTGAGAATAGTAGATTGTTCTGGACAAGGTCCCATGAGTTTTCCTTTTGAAGGTTTTCTCCCACATAAAGCTATTATTGGTGTGTTTTTCTCTCCCTAATGTCTCGCGCATCCTTTATTTGATTGTTTCACGTTTCCGCATATATTTTACTATTTGATTGCTTGAGGGTTGAGTCTGGTGACTCCCCAGTGTTTGTGGTTGGTTGAGGTGTTGCTCCCTGTTAGATTGAGGGGGAGCTTGATGAATCAAGTGATGCAAGATCAAGGTTTTGGCTTTCAACATGCATTCAAGATAGACCATTCAACATGAATCAAAGCCTTGAAGACCTTTGTGATTAAATGTAAAGGAATGAAGTGCATCATGGTGATCCAAGCATTGTGTGCATCTCATTTGCATCAAAAATCACATAACTTATGCATTGCATTAACCTTTGATCAAAAGCATTTTCATTTGAAACCTTAGAAAAGCCAAAATATTTGAGAAAACAGTTTTCTAATCGAATTAATCGATTACCATGGGTAAGTAATCGATTAAAGTGTTCATAAGCTTTCTGGAAAACAAAACAAGAACACTTTAATCGATTACACCATCGGATTAATCGATTACATAAGGCTTTTATCAATTTCAGAAAAGTGCAACTCTCTGTTTTAATCGATTACATAGAGTTGGTAATCGATTAAATGAAGTTTAAAACCAATTTCTGAAAATCCAACTCTCTGCTTTAATCGATTACAGAGATAAGTAATCGATTACAAGGCTTTTGGAAAAATGTTGTTTTCACTATTTTAATCGATTACATATAGGCTGTAATCGATTACAAGCTTTTATCAGAAAACATGGTCTCTCTGCTTTAATCGATTACACAGTTATGTAATCGATTACATTGCTCGAATTAATCGATTACATGGACGAATTAATCGATTACAAGAGACGTTGCAAGTGCTCCAACGTTCATAAACGGTCCATTTAATCGATTACTTAAGTATTTAATCGATTACACTAGCCGTTGAAGCACAGTAACTCAGTTTTATGCCTATAAATACGAACTCATTTTGCCTAGAATAGCAAGCACGAACACTCATAAACGTTTTGTACATTCTAAGCTCATTCTAGTCAGTTTTCAGAGTTCATTCAGCTTTGCTTCCATCATTTGGTTTATGAATCTTTAAATTGTCAAGTGAAGCAAGCTCTTTCACTCACAAAGTTTTGGAAAGCTTTTTCTGCATCAAATTGGTTTGCATTCAACCTGAGTTTACATTCATATTCATATCAATCTTGGATCATCAGGTGAATTCTTTCCTAAACTCTCTGTGGGTGTTGTAATTACTGCAGATATCTTGTATTTGTTGATTCTGTTGTATTTAGTTTATCTTACAAGCGGAGATAGGTTTTCTCCAAAAGTACAGCTAAGTGGTTTGCTTAGGCTGGGTTGCTCCTAAGGATCTCTGAACTTTCTCTGGGTTTGAGAAAGAGAAGCAGGTTAGGCTTCTAAGGATCTCTGAACTTCTTCTAGGTTTGAGGAAGAGGAGTTTTGTAAGTACAGCTGAGTGGTGGCTCAGGCTGGGTTGCTCCG
>PYAF01002992.1:43585-60784 GCA_007407185.1 Glycine tomentella | reverse complement strand
GGTAGCTTCTAAGGGTCTAATAGGTGTATTAGATTGCTGAACTTCTTCTAGGTTTGAAGAAGAGAAGTTTTGTAAAAGCTTGTAAGAAAACATTTACAATAGTGGAATTCTACTCTGGGTTTGAGTAGAAAACTGGACGTAGCCTCATAGGTTTTGAGGCGAACCAGTATAAATCTTCTGTGTTGATTTATATTCTGCAAACACTTTAATTGTGCGTGAACTCTGAACTGAACCTACTAGCATAATCATCTTTGGATTGTTATTGTTTAAAGACATTCATTTTGAAAGGCATATTTATAACTCTGATTTTGAAACTCTGTTTTTGATTCAAGAAAAGTTTTAATTTTCCAAGATAAACCAATTCACCCCCCCTCTTGGTTTAGTGTAAGTGTTCCTTATTTTCCACACTCCCAACAGAGAAGGGGATTGTGTATTTAATCCTAACATGCCCAACATGAGCAGTGTGTTTTCAATCTGTTATCTTCTTCACTCCCCATCAGAATATGAATCATGCACAAATGATATTATTTTCACAAGTCATTTTCTGATAATCTTTTATACTTTAATACTTATTATCACCTATTGGATTTTGTGAAGGTTGGAGTTGGAATGTCTATGGAGAGTATATAACAGAATCCCATTGTCTATGATTTGATGCCTGAAATGGCATTTTCAGCACAAGAAAGTTGATGTTAAGTTAAAATGAGAGAATCTTTGGTGCCAAGAGATTGCATTTATTTCACTCGTGGGTTTCCTATGTTCTCCTGCTAGGAGGATCTTGTGTAAACTGTTGAACCCTCCATAATGTGGGTGACGGGTTCTGTTGAATGTAGAACGTACTTTTATTGTTTGCCAAGTTTCATTTAGGAGAAACTTTCTACCACACCAATTTAATTATCCACCTCTACTATGTAAATTTTGGACTTTAGATGTAATTCCAACTTTCTGTCTTTTCTCTCTCCTCCCATGCATGCAATTCCATGTTCACAGAACAATATAATATTTATGAACCCCATTTTGGAGATAATTTTGATCAGAAGCTATATCTCTGCCTTAACCTTGAGAAAATCATCAAAAACAAGGAAACAATATAGTAAATGAGAAAAAAGACTATGCATTGACAATGTAAAAAAGTTTTACACAATCATCCAATCATAATCCATCATGTATGATAAATTTGTTGACTTTTATAACAACTTTCTTGAAAATCATACAAACAGTGATTTGTGATTGGATAATAGTGTAAAATTCAGTGCATAAGATATTTGGGGTTAACAATATACTATGTAGGAAAATATGTTGGTATGTATTGTTCATTAGAGCTCTGATGTAACCACAGTATGAGCCCATTTTAGCTTACTATATCTCTGTCATTTGTCCTTTACAAGTGTGTTTGGTTTCTTCTGTTAATATCTGAAGTTGTAAGCAGTGCATACCTTCCATTCTATTTGTTGGTTTTAATTATGGCAGAGAATGAATAAAATAGAGTGTGATGGAAGAGAATATCTTTATTGAATTCAAAATGTACATATATAGGCTGAAAAATAAATAACTACTGAAAATATAACTTACCACTATGATTTTGCCCTTTAATCAAGGCACTATCCATAACAAACTGAACAACCTCCTAAAACTATGCAAAACAAACTTTGACTTCTTATTTAAAATAAAATAAATGGATAATTTCAACGTAACAACAGTTCTAAAAGCAACTGCAACACTCCTCCTTGCTTTAGAATATGCAAACTCCAATCTTCTACCTTAAAAACTCAAACTTGCTAACAATAAGTGGTTTTGTAAACAAATCTGCTAGTTGATCTTCTGACTTGCAATAGACTAAAGTCACTTCTCCATTTTGTTGTGGAGTATAGGGAGAGTAGTTAACTGATGCTCAATGCCAGCTTCCTCACAAAACTGGTTGAATTTTTCTGAGGTGTACTCCTTGCCATTATTAGATCTTAGAATCTGAATTTGCTTGCCACTCTGATTTTCTACTAATTTTTTGAACTTCCAAAACGCTCTAGCCACTTCTGACTTGAATTTTAAGAAAATAATCTAACACATTCTTGTGAAAACATCAATAAAGGCAGCATAATATCGATTACCTGCTAATGAAGGAGTTTTTTGAGGTCCAGATATATCTGTGTGGACTAACTGCAGCTTAAGAGTGACTTTTTTTGCTGTCCTCAGAAATGGCTTCTTTTTTTTGCTTTCCGAATAGACAAGCCTTGCATGTTGGTATGTGATCATCAAGTTCTGGAAAATCAGCTGCCATTCTCTTGGACTTCATTTGCAGCAACCCTTGGTGGTGATAACGCCCGAGCCTTTTGTGCCAAACTTCTGTGATGTTTTCTTTGATTGGAAAAGCAGCTTGCTCTTCCTCCAACGAATTTAGAGTAAAATTTTTCCCTTCCATTTTTACTTTAAAGATATTCTGATTAGTTGCATCTCTAATCAGGCAAAAATTGTCTTCAAAAGCAACTTTGAAGCCTCTTTCAATCAATTGGCCAGTACTCAACAAATTTTGTTGAATTTCGGGTACAAAAAGGACATCAGGAATAAACTTTGTACTTGAGTTACTTGTTATTGCAACAGTCCCCTTTCCTTTGACTGAAATATAATCACCATTGCCTATTCTGACTTTGGTGATGTTGGTTGGCTTTAAATCTTTGAAAAGCTTCATGTCGTTGGTCATATGATTTGTGCAACCACTGTCAATCAGCCAACTCTTACTCTCTTCGCTGCTTGCAAAACACCTTGCAACAAAGAGTTGATCCTCCTCTTCCTCTTGATCAACGACCTTAGCTTCTTTCTCTTGATGCTGATTTTTGCTCTTGCATATGATTGCTTCATGACCTATTTGATTGCACTTTATGCATTTAGCATCAGGTCTCTACCAACATCTGAATGGAGGGTGACCCATTTTGCCACAATGCTGACAAGGTGGGTAACTTTTCTTTTCACCATTTCCTTTGTTGTAATTAGTTGCACTGCTCTGACTGTTGCCTGGATGATTCTTCTTTTAGTTTTTAGCGTGTGGGCTCTTGGCTAGAAGAGCACCTTCAACAGCATGACATTACCTCATCAATCTTCTTTGCTCTTGGGCTTGGAGGGTATGTAGCACTTCTGCAAAAGAAATTTTAGGCAGATCTTTTGTGTTCTCCAACGAAGCAATAGATGCTTCGTACCTCTCTGGCATTGTTACCAGAATTTTCTCAACAATTCTGGAATCTGCAAAATTACCGCCTAGTAACTTTATTTTGTTGGCAATGCCCAACAATTTGTCTGAGTATTCCTTGATTGTGTCAGACTCTTTCATCCTTTGAAGCTCAAATTCCCTCATTAAGTTAAGCACCTGCATGCTTCTAATTCTTTCATCTCTAGCATATTCCGCCTTTAGATAGTCCCAAATCGTTTTTGCCGATTTGAGAGTCATGACCCTAGTAAAGATGGTTGTAGTGATACCAGCAAAAAGGCATGATTTTGTCTATGCTTTTCGGCTTTTTTTTCTCCTTATGATTCTTGATCTGGGCCATGGTGGGATTGTCCGGTAGTGGAAGAACTTCATAATCCTTTTAAATGCTTTTAAATACTTAAAAATGCTAGCGCTAAATGGATTTTGTGTTTCCAATATAATATTTTTTTTCTTTTCCATTAATAACTATCAATTTTGGTTCCCTTTACTGCTACCTGCACATCAGGCACGAAGGATAGGAAACCCTTCTTTATTTCATATATCTGTCTTCAGTCTTAACTAACATGATAATGTTTAGATTGAAATGCATGATGATCATTGTTTTTTCAGGCATGGGTTCATATGTATTCAACTCGACGATATGGACAGACACTTCCTTTAATACAAGAGGGATGGGAAGTCTTATATCACACCATTTACAATTGCACTGATGGAGCATATGTAAGTACTTGGTTGATACTTATAACCTGCATCAGATTAGTAATTTCTTTCAGTTATTCCTGCAATAGAAGACCTATGTAATTATGTGTTCAACTTCTACTGCTTCTCATTTACTGTCTTCCCTTTGTTACTGTATCTTTCCTTTTATGATGCATTTATACAACAACAAACAACAATAAAGCCTTATTCCACTAAGTTATGATGCATTTATGTTAACAAAAAAGAATTAATGTTGTATTTCATTATGTCCTTGATACATATTACCTCCAGTCCTTATTATAAGAAAAATAAAATAAATAACATCCTTTCACAAGTTAAAATTACTTTATGCATAGGAGATGGTTAAGGAAGAAAGAAAGAGAGAAAAGGTAATGCCTACTAACAAACTAACATTCTAACAACCTAACATTTAATTATAAAAAAAAATTTACTTTATGCATAAGTTAATTTGTAGAAATTTTCTTATATTAACTTTCAAAAGTTGATTTTTAATTTAAGCATAGACTAATTTTAGCTTATGAAAGAAGATTATCTCTTTTTTTTTTCTCTTTTAATTGTTTATAGAGAAATTCATCCAAACAAGATGCATAAAGTAAAAGCTTTGTTTACCTTTTGTTTTTTTAAAATAGTAAGCACTTTCCACTACAACAAAAATACTTATTTCCGATGAACAATTTCCGAATGAAATTTGTCCGTCGGTAACTCAAGTGACTTCACCGCTCTTCAAATTCCCATGTTAGCTCACGTGCCTTCAAATTCCAACTTCAGCTCAAACTCTCCCAACCCTTCAAATTCTTGAAGCCCTAACCCTTCACTGCCTCTCTAGACTGGCTCCTGGGTCAGCTCCGACTAGCTCACCTCCCTCTCCCGCTCCCTAACCGCCGGCAACGACGACTCCAGCATCCCCCTCGCCTCCGCCAAGCTCGACGACGTCTCCGATCTCCTCTGCTGCGCGCTCTTCCTCCCTCTCTTCAAGTGGATGCTGGACTACGGCCCCATCTACGTAGATGGCGCACTTTTGCGGAGAATAGAACAATGGAGTCGACAACGGCATCATCATCGGAATCGGAGATGGCGCTTCCTCTTCCTCTGGCGTCGGAGTCACAACAACCCTACGTCTCCGAACTCCTCTCCTTCACGCTCGATCTCCTCCACAAGGAGCCCGAACTCCTCCGCGTCGACGCCGACCGCATTCGTCGACAAATGCAGGAGGTCCCCGTCGGCAATTACCGATCCTTCATCGCTGCCGCCGACGTCTTAATCGCCATTCGCCAGGAAGTTTCTTCCATTAACAACCACCTTGTATCTCTGGTATTCTCCATTTCAATCCCATTCCATTTTTCAATTTTTTTTTTCGTATTAAATTCATGCTTTATAATGGTGTATTTGCTTATTTTTTGCAATTGCAAGTGTAATCTGGAATTGGTTGGAGTGTGATTGTGCTTAGGAGCATTTCGTTTGGTTGGGATAAGATCTGATTAAGCGATTGGGTTTGATATTGTCTTTTTTAAGAAGGTTACTGATAGAATTGTATTAGAAAAGTAAAGGGCAGGTATGAAAGAATAAGATTAGTATTGAATATCACTCCTCTTCCTCAATCTGAATCATCATGGTTACTGAACCAAAAGGAAAGAAAACTAGCAATTACAAACAAGAATAATAGCAGAGAGAAAGGTATGACTTATTTTGTGACTGTTCTGATAAAGCCTGACAGGAAAGCTACTGGATGGCCTTCATGCAGCAAAACATTCCTGAACCCTTTATTAATGCATCTATCTGCAGAATAAAATGTTTTGAGAAATCTGGTTTTGTGAAACTAGATGTGTAGCCATGTCTTCCCTGGAATGAATCCATAAATTATTTAATGGGTTGCTGATAGAAAATAAGCCTTAATTATAGACATTAAATAAAAGTTTAAGTCATAAAAGTTAAATAGATCTTAGACTATTAGTATACATTGAGAACAAAATAAAAAAATAATTAAAATTAATAGTACTTAATGAAATTTATTTGTTATAATATAACAACTACACTATTGTTTTAAAAAGTCAAATATAATAAAACAATGAAATACTATTCTACAAGTGGTGGGGATTATACATATGCTGTTGAACAATTGCTTTGTAAGCTACTGAACATTGATTGCTATAGTTTAGCAACCAATCTCTTGCACTTTCTCATTTAAAATGTAGTTGTGGCCCCAGAGTTGTAGACAAAAAACACATGGTGGAAGCTTTAGTAGCAGGAAATAATCTCTGTGCTTATATGCAATCTTCAAATAGAGGTTTGATATCATGTTCACTTTTGTTCATGTTACAGGTTAAGTAATTATCATGTTCACTTTTGTTCATGCCGGTAGCTGTCAGCTTTTGGAGTACTACAGAAGAAAGTTACCCCTCTGCTTTGTCTGGACAAGTTAACTAAAATGATTTATTTTATAGTAAATTATTCTTCTTGACTACTTTTATTTGAAAAATGTCAAAATCTAATAGGACAAAATGATTTGTGAATATGGATCCATTTGTGATATCATTCTCATTGACTAGTTTACTTTGAGAATAATGTTTACTTTGATATCCATTTGTGATATATGGATCCATTTAGGATATCACTCTAACATGTGGGCGATTTTAAGAGGCCATTTACTTTGAGAAAATGTTTTGTATTTTATTTTTTTATTTTCACTTTTATTAAAAAATCAGTCACTTTATTTTTTTATTTGTTTCCTGATTTCAAAGATTTATACAACAAACAATGAAACTAGCTTTCATTGTTTATAGGAATTCTTTCCTAAATTCATTTTTTTTCGATTTTAAAGTTGAATCTTTGAACTTTATTCCAAGATCTTGTATGGTTCTCTCTTCTCTTTGGTTGAACTGTTTCTTTGTGATATTTCTTCAACATAAATTCTATTTATGATTGTGACTAACAATTTGACAGGCCTGGACAGAGGCATCATCTATTCCAAGAGCACTAGTTTTAATTATTTTAAGATTCCCAAGACTTAAATTTGCGATTTGTAACTTTGGGAAAACATGGCTGCATAATGCGTGAGAAATGTGTGGATGATGGTAAAAATACTTTCCCCCCTCTTGTTTTAGCCTTATCAAGTTGAATTCATATGCAAAAATAATCACAATGAATAGGTGTTGTGTTGTGTGTTTGATTTGTGGTGTTGTGTTGTGCTTGTGAATTGAGAGCAGTCTTTGTTAAATGGATCTTCCTAGTGTTTGACTCTGGCTCAGGCAGCCCATTTTGGTCCCTCCAACATTTTTCCCAAGCTCAGCCACTGATTATATATATATATATATATATATATATATATATATACATATAATATATATATATATATATATATATAAAACTTAAATGTGTGCTCTTTGTAGGACAGGGAAGAATGAAATACTTGCTTTTTTTCCCATGAAATATATATTTTTATTACTATGGAGATGTTGGGGCTGCTTAATATAGCGTACCCATGAGCTCCTTATTTCTAGTCAATTATTCTAAACTGTTTGGAAGCTAGAAATTTCATTGCTGTCCTGGGACTTAGTTTTGTGTCATTTTGTATGGTTACAGGTTTTTGTTTTTCTAGCTGCTGAGTATGAAACTCCTAAGAATTCCTTGAATCAGGTATGAATTGATTAGTTTGTTTGCATTTACTTTTGAAATGTGAACATTTAAATTGTAAGTTTGCCAGCTCGTTCTTATAAAGGAAAGAATAAAGGGAAGCCATAGTATAGTGTGTTAGTGGATCTTGAATTTTCATGGGTGAGACAGTGGCTCCAGAGTTGAGAGTTTTTTTATACTATTCATATCACTCAGATAGTTGTGCCTTTGCATATAATGCTGCTATTCACCATAAGTAATCATGCTATAGCCATCTTAACCAATTTTCTTTTTCTGCAATCTGCTTATAGCTAATAAGGAAAAAAATATTTCTTGGATAATCTTGAGTTGTCTACAATTTAAGAGAGAAAAAAAGAGATAAGATATAAGTGACCATGACTCACTAAAAGCCTTTACTTTTTATCCCTTTGAGCATTAATGAGTTTCTTATTGTTGGGGGTAGTTCTTTGGGACAAGGTCTTCTTACTAGCACTTTTGTTGGAGAAATAATGTTTGCCATTGTTGTTGCAACCCTTGGATTGGTTCTTTTCGGATTGCTGATTGGTAATATGCAGGTAAGTGCACTTAAATTATCTCTCTTAATTAGCCTAGAGTTGCTTTGCATATCAGCATATGCCAGTTATTGATTGGTAATATCCAAGTCAACTGATTTTCTTTTAAACAAACTTGCTGATAGCTAGCAACAATTGTTTGCTTTTATGATTCTAGCCATTCCACAAACATCAAAATATGCCATGCAAGTGGCTAGTTAAAATCTAAAATCTTATATCAGAAGAGTGCACAAAATAATTAGCTAGCTTAACATAAAACTTAGCTGGAAAATAAATACATACTAGGATGTTATTACATCTTAATTATCAAATGCATCAACAATACATGTTGATTATGATCCTGATGAAGAGATTGGATTATATGAGGTTTGTGTTCTATTGTTTAATATTTTGAGTTGCAAAATACCTTAAAAATTGAGACTAGTTCATCCTTGTATGATCTAAACACAATATGCTTCTTGAGATATTAGGCTTGGATTTAGCATTCTTAGTCTCATTTGTTTAATAATTAAATTTACTGATGATTGATGACAAATAAAGTGCATTATGTTACAATAAAAAAGATCTATTCTGTATGAGCCTTACCTCTAAAGAAGGACCTTCTTTTATTTTTATTTTCATCTTTAGGTTCTGATATCAACGAGTGACTTGAATCGTGTGGCATTTGTGAATTAACTGTGCCTACTATTATGGTGCATGAAATTAAGTTTGAGCCAAATGTTATGTGTGAACCCATTGATAACAAATTTATATTTCGAGCAAGCCAGGTAAATTATAAACACCATTGATGCACTTTGAGTTACTGTATCTTTGGTTGGTTTATTAATTTGTTTTTCTATATTTGCTGTTAGAAGATGGATGCTTTTAGAAAGCTCTTGCTATAGACAGTGAATAACAATAACTTTAATAGATTCTAAAAATCATGATGACCCTTGAAAACACGCACATATCTGTCTTTGATGCTCTTGATTTAATTTTCACCGCAAACCTTAGCCAATTCAATTTTGGTTTGCACTTTAATATTTCCTAGAGTTTTTATTTTTTATATTGATATATATATATATATATATATATATTTTATATACTGTAATACATAATTATTGAATTTTAATATAGAATTGAATTTCCTTTAATTTTTTATTTATTTAAATAATTGCCTTGATTGTTTAATTAATGGTCAGTTTTTAATCAATATTAAACGCAATAAGATATTTGTAACACACTAGTGGAATAATTTTTGTTTGTTCTCAATTTTTTAAATTTGAAATATTGACAATTTTTAATACTTAAATTTATATTTTAATTAGTATTTTACTAGTATTTTTTTAAAATTGTTTTTCTTATATTTTAAAAATTATAGGTACAATTCGTAAAAAAAAATGTTGGAATCAACCATCTAAGAATCTTTTGTTTGATTGTGTGCCACTTGCAACAACACACGACAAAGAAAAAGTGTTGCTAACCTTGCCGAATGGGCCATGTCTTAACCAATTTTGGCAAGTAGGTGGCACCATAATATTAAATATGATAGGAACATATATACTTTTCTTTTATGACTTCATAGGAGCGTATAATTGCAGTGTGGGGGCAAAAGCTTTAAATAAAAATATTATTTTTCTCACATAAATCAAATTACTTTAGGCTAAAATATTAATTGTACCTTATACTATTATTAATTAGTTCTTTAATCTTCTAAAAAAAGTTCTTTAATAGTAAATTACCAAATAGGATTATAGTAGTGTGAATTAGGACACCAAATTAATGAGACAAGGTTAATAGTAATTATTTTTAAAGTTATTGTTATTCAAGTTTCTTGACTCTGAAAGTTGCATTTCACCATGCTATCAAGGATGAAGTGAGTATATAGTAATTTGATTTTATTTTGATTTTTATCTAGATTATTTTCCATGACACTTTTTTATTTGTTTATTTAGGTGGTTATTCATACCATCAGACTCCCCAAGCAGAGCACTGTGGGGGATGTCCTTGATGATCTGAAAACAAAGGTCACATGAGTATTATTTAACATTGACTTGTGATCCTCCAATTTTTTGTGCCACTGAAATTGCAATTAACTTTAGGACATTGGTCCAATTTTCTTATTAAAATATGTTCATTTTGTCTTGTCTTTCTGCTTGTGCAGGTCTTCCCTCCCAATGAAAAGATTGAAAACATTAATGATCAATATTGGACTTTACGTGCAGAGGAGGTAGTAGTCTCTTTCTGTTTTTGAATGGGCTGGGAAGGGAGATGGCTTTTAGTCCATGAATTCTTCCTGCTTTTATTTATTGAAATGATTGCACCAGTGGAATTTTCTAAATACTCAATTATAGTTTCATTTATTTATTTAGTTTATGTATCAAAATAAACGTCACTTTTTTCTTGGTATTCCAGATACCAGAAGAAGAGAAAAATCTGGGTCCTCATGATCGTCTAATCCATGTGTATCATTTCACTAAAGACACAGCTCAGAACCAAATGGTATATAATTTTTAACTGGTTCATTTTGCTTACTGGAGTTTGTAATATTTTGATGCCTTTGATATTTCATTATGACGTTAGTTGTATGCCAACGATTTTTTTTTTGTGATAATTCAATTGATATTTAGCATCATTTTCATGTCTGAATTTATGCTTGCATTGTATCTTGTGATAAAGGAGAGATGTTTATGGTGCTTGGGAGCAGTATCTTGGCTTGGAGCATACTGGCAATGCTCCTAAAAGATCATATGTTGTTAGCCAGGTTTGTAACTTTGCCTGCAAGAGCAATTTTTATTAAGTACATTTTGGTCTTTTTAATTGTTTTGTGGTTGTCCATTATTCTGGAATACTGGGTTTTAGTTTTGAGGTTGAGAGAACTTTGTTTATTACACCAAGTCTTGTCCTCACTAATTTCACCAAATCTCTCTACTCTGACAATCTCAATGACACAGTATACAGGAATTGGTATTGGTTCAGAAGATAACTGGATTGTTGTGGTCTTAACCACTAACACTCCTTCAGGAAATTTAAGCAAATTTTTTAATTGGATCATATAAAATTATATCTTTTATAACTTTTTTGAATATAGACATGCATAAACCCTTTTACTGTGGCCCTGAAGACTGCTAAGCTGATAATTAATTTGGTTGAAAATGTTTCGTCATGACTTCGTTCAATTTCAATTAAAAAATGTTAGTCAATTATTAGTAGTTAATAGCATAAAAAATGTTATAAAAAATATATAATCATTAAACTTTAATTATAATATATTTTGTGTGCTAGCATTCTTACCTTCTTTGATATGCACTCATTTTTGCGTGTTTGCTTGCTCTAGATCTAATTAGCTTTTATTCGAGTTCTAGTTCCTTATTGTTTTGTCCCTGCATAATTTGTCGTTATGTAATGATGACTGGTTAGGGATTTTGGGTTGTTATGTGTGTTGTTCTAGTTTGGGATTTTGGGTTTTAAAAGTGGTAGCATAAGCCCTTTAGTACCTACATTAAGATAAATTCCAAAATGATTTGACTTTGTTTAATGTTTCTTTTCCTAAAACAATTATTGTAAAACACATGGGTGGCAACCCTCTCTGCCTTAGTTTTTCATGAATTATGTTACTTCCAACTTTGTTTTCAATTTTATAGCTGTTGTAGTTGTTTCCCTGATCTGTGCATTTACATTGTTTAAGTTTAACTGATTAGTGGGAAAATGGAGTTTAAACATTGTAAGAGTTTCGTACAGGTGATGGACATCAATTTCAGAAGGCTTTCGAGGTTTTAATCTGAATTTTATGTTTGGGTTTGAACTTATAACATTTTATGGGTTGTTTTCTTTGAATTGGTTAATTTGTTTTACATTAAATTCTTTTAATATTTTAAGTGTTGAATGTATGTTTTAGATGTAAACATTGTACCAAATATTTACTTATATATTGATGAAAAAAAAACAGGTTAAAAAAATTATGAAATATTAAAAAACGATTTTTTTTAAAAAAATAATTATTTCCGACGGATTTATTTCCGTCGCTAATTTTTGTAAAAAATCTGTTCAGGCTTGTAATTTCCAACGGATATTTTCCGTCGGAAAATTTCCCATGACTGTTTTCCGACGGATTTTTCCGTCGCTATCGTTACCGACGGAATTAAAAATCCGTCGAGTACCTTTCCTACGCCCAATTTAGCGACTGATTTTTGTCTGTCGGAATTCCGTCGGAAATTTGTGTTTACCGACGGAAATATGGCATTAGCGACGGAAATTTTCCGTCGGAAAAACCGTTTTTTCTTGTAGTGTTCATCATGAATAGCTACTCTGGAACCAACAGAGAAAAGGAAAATAAAAGCTATGTGATGTTTTGTTATGTTGTTTAATTTCTTCCCACAGGAAACAAGTACTGGAGCGGGCTTCTACATGATTACTATGGCCCCAGAGCTGCTATTTATTTTAAATATTTAAGAGAAAGCTTAGAGAATGATGAAGATTTTAAGCTAACTGAAAGGAGGAGGGAGTGGCTTAAGCTTACTAATGAATGGAAAAAGCGTAGGAATATTTTTACCACGGAAAGTAGGGGAGATGCTCTAAACACTTCAAGGTGGCTCTTTAACAAATACCTGAACCTAAGCAATTCTGAAACAAAGCTTATAGTGGAGTACTGAACTCAATGCAAATCAATGAAATTTCAATAAACTATGCTTACATGTATATGGATTATGAAGCCAAGACCATTTCGTTAATCCGGTTCACTTATCTCTAGATTTCATTTTCCATACACCGATGCCAATTTTCCTTTTTAAAATACTTTGCCAATGTGGAAAGGAAACTATAGCTTTTCAGTTCGTGCAAATTGCAAAATACTATAAAGTAGGCAAATGTGCCAGCTATTTCCTCTATGTTCCGCGGAGAATAACCAATAATAGCCTTATCTTATTGATGGGAAATGGATGCATTCAGGGCAGGGGCATATATATTTGAGGATGGGTAAATGCATCTCTCATTTTTGAAAAATTATTTATGTGTCAGAAATTTATATTTTGTATATTATAATTTTATATGTTTGTATATTCTCATTTATTTTCATAAATAAATATATCATTTTATTTTAATATTTATATCTCTTATTTTTATATATTTAAACTTATTATTTCTTTTTTTTACTTTTCTTATATTTATTATCATTATTTTATTTACATATTGATTTGAAAGTATACTTTATTTTTTCTCCAATAAAACCAGTAATTTTTTGTTGTTTATCTCATAGACTTTCATTCTATTGTTTCATCTCTCATTCTCTCTATATTCTTCTCACACATTTCTTCCTCTACAACTATTATTTTCATTTATGATATTTTGATTCTATTTTATATTATGTAACTTAATAATTTGATTTATGACTTATCGTTATAATTCACTTTCTTTTCAGTCTAGACATAATATTGATTAAGTGGTGACAAGTTTTACTTAAAATTTACAATTTTAACATTTATTTTTATTCTCATATATATGATAATTTTTTATTAGATTTTTTAAAAATACATTTTCCTAGTACTCACTGATCTTGAGTCCTAAATTCTCCACTGAATGCATTTGTTTAAACTTAATTGAAGCAAAATCAGTTAAGCAAACTCTGGCGACGTGACAACCTTGGTTGATATAGTTTCTTTTATTATTCAAATTTCTAAATTAACTTTTAAAATATTTATTTTCAAACACAGAATATTATTTTTTAAAAATACTTTTTCAAAAATCCTGAATAAACACATCAGTACCGCATCACCGATCACACCCCATGGTCCGTTTGCAATGAAGGAAAGAAAATGAGAAAAAATAAATAAAATTTGAAAGACAAAAAAGAGAAAAAAGTTAATTAATTATCTATGAAATTTAACATTTCTCTCCTTTTTATTTTTATCTTTCTCTCCAACCAACTACAGGTATTTTTTTTCCTATTTATTTTCTTTTTTCCAATCCAAATATACCATTGAAAAGGAGAGAAAAGTAAAGAGTCTATTTGGTGGGAATCCCACTAAACCATACGCGCAAGCAATGTGGAACGTTTAACTTTCTTAACTAGGTAGAATTATTATTATACTCTAGAATATGGCTTTTGGTCCAATATGAACTTTTTTATATTCTTTTTTTTTTCTTTTTTTTTTTTGTTATTCTGTGAACTGCTTTTGACGCAGAAATCACTCGGATGGGTCCCAGAGCCTTCTAAGAATAAGGCAACGTAGCCGCCAAGGCATAAAAAATGAACCCTAACTCGGTTTGGTACGTAGGCGCACGCGTCAAACGCCCTTTTGGACCAAATAATTTTAAATTAGGTTAAATTAAATTTTTTCTCAAATATATAATTTATGTTCAATTTAATTATGTATTTTTAATTCAATTAAATCTTTAATTTTTAAAATTAATATAATTTGATCATTAAATCTAAATTAAACTAACAATATTAAAGATATGTTAACTTCACTAAATGTATATTTATTTTAATATTATTAATCTAAATTAGACAGAAGAAATAAATTGAATTAATTTTAAAAACTAAATTAAAGAAGTAAATCAAATTAAAAATAAATTAGAGAGAAAAAAACTAATATAAGATTATAAATTAGTATCTTAGACAAATCCGCGGTCTTCTAGAAGGTTCCAGCAATGGGAAAACGAGTTTTCTTGCAGATGCCTCCACGTACCAAAAGTCCATATGCTTAAGATTTGGTCGTTTCTTTTTTTTCCAACTAGTCCTATAAAAGTGCATTGAACGGTTCCCAAACTCTCCAAACACACAAACATCATAACAAATCATAACAAATAAATCCTTGGGTTGTGGTCATAGTCCTCAATTCAACTTTTTAGCTATATATCTTGAAAGAAGAAGAAGAAGAAATGGGATCCAACGGAACATCCTGGGCTGATCAGTGGGATAACGGGCCTGACCCAGTGACTGTCTCCAACGAATCGAAGAAAAAGAACAACACCCTCGGCAAGACCAAGGCAGTGGCTTCCACTGGCGTCAAGAAGTTGAAGGAGGGTACCTCTGTTGGCCTCCAATGGATCAAGACCAAGTACCACAAAACTAACCAGAAACATTAAACTAACCTATCTTTGGTTCCTTCGTGTACATATTTATAATATCTATTGTCTCCCCTTTTTTCTGTTGATTATTATGTATGTTTTTACAATTCATTTATTGTTGAGATGTTGTATAGGTTTACTTTGTACTATTGAGTATTAATGGATATAGACTCTATCAGGATATAAATCAGGATATAAGGATATAAAGTTAGAAGTAATTTTGAAAGTTTGTCTGTTGAATTTTTTTTTTTTTAATAAAAAAATTTAAAAATATTTGTGACTTATATTTATAAGTATCCATAATCATTTTTAATGTTTTGTGTTCCATGGATTAGGTTGTATACTTTTTTATACATAGAGAATAATGGACCTTAATTTTATCCTTTTACTCTTAAAGCTTCTCTTTCCCTTCAATATACCATCCATGACGCTTGATCGAGAATCATAGAGATGTGTGGAAAATTTAAACTAAACTCTGTGATTGTTTAAAACCTTGGATTCCTATTTTTCTTTGGTCGGTTGGTAATACATGTACATTAATTTACGTAAAGGATTCATTATAATAAATCAGGAACTTTCCTCTTGTAATATTTTCAGTGCAAAACGAAATTTCCTGTGTTATTATTTTCTAGCAAGGCTGTGTCAAATGATACGGTGTGCCTTTAGAAATTTAGATAAGGACACTTAGCGTGATTCATAATTTATTACTCACTCCCTGTTATTATAATTAATCACGTGATTTATAATTTAGACCACAAGTATTATTCATGAAAACAAATCCTTCATGAATCAGGCACGAAGATTACAACTGATAATTTTTTTAGTATTTAATACAACTTCATAATTAAGACATAATAATATTTTATTTTACTTTTTGATATTTAATTATCTATTATTATATATTAATAAAAATTAAAATTCAACGCTAAAAATTGTTTAATGTTACTATAAAAAATTACAAATATATAAGTGATTGATTTTGTCTCATATATATATATATATTATTTATTTTTAAATAAAATATTTATACACAAAAATAACTTTTGAACATGCGTACAAACAATAAATGCGTGACCCGTGCAAATACATGGATTATCGACTAATAATTCACTACAAAACTATCCAATCTAAGTATGGATTGACTCATTTTAGAACATTTATCATTTTTTATATTCTTAAATGTACATATAAAAATTGCACGAGTTTCAATTATTTTTTATTCATCTATTTTGCTTGACAGTGTTGGATATGGCTCATCATTCGCAGTCAGATGACAACCCTTCTTGTTGGCGGGGTCAGCAGAAAGCCAACTGGGGTCCCGCTCGGGGGTCCGGGGGGCAGCGCCCCCAGGCCAGTAGAGGCTAGGTACTGTTGTGGACCTCTGATTATTTTGTAATATTTTACTTTTATTAGTAGTTTGGGCTAGGGTCCATGAATAGCTACTGTTAGGGTTTCTTTTAATCCTATTTATATTCCCTTTGTAAACCGAGTGACTTGTAACGAGTGGCGGTGAGGAGATTATAGTACAGACAAGCTGGACGTAGCCTACATTGGGTGAACCAGGGTAAAATACTGTGTCATATTTCTCTTCCCTATTCTCTTTTCTGTTTTTTGATTTGTGTGAGATTGTCGATTTCCAACAATTGGTATCAAGAGCCTTGGTTCTGCGACCAGGGTGCCTGTGACAGATTAGGGTTTCGCGATTTAGGGTTTTTTCTTGGGATAGAGAAAACTGCGAAATTGATCTGGAAAGGATGTCGACTGGCCAATCACAGATCGAGGTTGAAAAGTTTGATGGAAAGGGGTTCGAGTTATGGAAATTGAAGATGGAGGCGTTGCTCATTGACAGGGAGGTGTGGTACGTGATAGAAGATGACAAGCCATCGGTACCAACAAAACCTGACGGAAAATCAGAGGCAGGCGAGTCGAAGGAGTTGAAGGCATGGATCCGAGATGATCGAAAAGCGCGAAGCCTGATCTGGTTGTGCCTAGCAGATAGCGTTCTCGTGAACGTAACTTCTGAGAAGACCACAAAGGATCTCTGGACAAAGCTGG